>MU223440.1:695955-729104 GCA_018584345.1 Thuja plicata | reverse complement strand
CTTTTATAAGGATTCCCTCTTTGTAAATTATTCAATTTGATGGTTATTAATTAATTGAGGATGTTATTGCATTAAGATTTTTTTCTCCATTGTTTGCACAAGATGTTTCCTCTTCCATCAATCTGTGTTTTTTGGCCTCCATAGCTTTTTTGCTTCTCTCTTTCTGTGACAGGTTTGCATGCAGGTGATTCTTGGGAGTTGTGGGTTGATAGTTTTCATCAACTCCAATAGGATCAAATGGCACCCAAAATAGTGAATTGGGTGCATCCACCATCTCTGAATTAATATGTAAGGAGACAATTGGAACTGTGCATACAAGCCATCATACATTAGTTCCAACTATGCTAGAAAGTCCAAATCTGCATATTTATGCACAAGAACACATTATGGTTCTAACCAAGTCAGGATATCAATTACAACCAATTTACTCAGGATTAACCATGTTAAGTTGGGTTGTATGGTTTGAAGGATGCAAGGTTAGTTTTTTTTGAGCTTCTAAGCAACCCTGGGAGAACTACATGAGCTGCCACAACTACCATGTACATAGCATTTAATGAAAACCTATGATGAAATTTCTCATAAATGGTGAAATAAAAGGGTTATTGTTTATAGTTTACATAGTGATTAAGATTTTATAGAGATCTCAGAGTGAATTTGTGTTTGAAAGCTTTACTTGTAGTAAAGTTTTATCAATCCTCTAAGCATTATGGTATCTTTATCCAGTAGTAAGGTCAAGAAGGGATCCAAGATGTTAGTAAGGAATGTTGTCTGTGAACTGACAAAGTTCAAACTTCATCCAGCGATTGCAGGAGAGACAGATCTGATGGGAGCTCATTCCCAAATTCCTCTAAAGGTACTATTGATTAATGAAATCCAAGCTTTCTATCATTGCACCATTCAACAGTTAGGCACATTGGAGATGAATCAAGTATATGAGAAACTTTGTGTGGACAGAAATCTAAAGACATAACACAAACACCTCAAAGTCAAGGGTTTAACCCACATTTTGCATATGTTGTAGAACTTTCAGATAAAGTGGATTAGATTTGTTCTTATCCATGTTGACGACATGCATAACTGGTTGGAGAAACTAGTGAAGAACACTAAGACAATGGTACACCATATGACATGGTAACCAATGCTCAAAAAATTCAAGGCAACTAAAACTCTACCTCGAGATGACCTAGCCAAGAAGACTCTTGCTGAGTGGGATGAAAGAGGCACGAGGTTGAATGGAGTCACAGACATGGAATTGAAGTTTTCTATTCATGTGATTGCACACAAGATATACAATTCTATCCGACCAAATAGTGTACCATGTGAGGCTATGGACTTGGCATACAAAGTGGTCAAGAACAATCTTTCATTCAACCTTGCCGAGTTGCATCTCATCCAACTAAGAAAAAACATGGAGAGAATCCAGGAATCCAAGACCAATTCATGTAAGTTCGGTTCACTCTTGGTATGCATATTATTTTATGTTCAGAAGTTTTTCCCTTCAAAAGGCATAGTTGTTTGGAAAAAGGAAAAACCTATAGTCTCTCAGATAAATGAATTTATAGAAGAATTAGGAGATAATTTTGAGATCACCATGGATGCATACTTTGAGAATTTCAGACAGAAGATGCAGAATAGGATCAGAATTCCTAAAAAATTGGTAGAGGACCATAAGGATGATATTTGTTTCCTAGTTGACTATGATAAATTATACATTCAAGTAGTCAAGCATAGGGTTGCATGGGTGAAACCTCTTGCATATGAGGTTAAAATAGATTAGACTAGAGACATCATTGAAGCTCTTGTGAATGAGCCTGTTGATACTAAAGAACCATATTTTGGAAATTATGAAGAAGCAAAGGGAAGAATATCTTTGGAAATTGAGATTCCTAAAATCTTGAAGAGAGGAAGGAATAGAATTGATAAGATTGGAAAGAAATATGGAAATTCTTCTGACTTTCCTCCTTCAATCACTAAAATTAAAGAGGATGACATAAATATAGAAGTTGATGAATCTAAGAAAGAAGAAGAAGAGGTAGAATAAGTCCCTCCTAAGAAGAAGAGGCTAGAATCCAAGAAAACACATAAGGCCTATACCCCTACTTTCACTAGATCAAAAAGAAGATTGAGATTTCCTAAGGAAGATGAAGAAGAAGATACAGTCATATTCAGGAAGCCACCACCTATATTTGAGAAGAAAATTGAAGAATTGAATGGAGTTAGTGGTATTAGATCTCTCAAATCATTGAACTATGCTTCCAGAACCAAAGATGAGCAGAAGATGATTGAGGATGCATTAGTAGAGAAAATGACAAGATGGAGGTATGATCCATTTGAATTAAAAAACCATATGAATGAAGACCTTCTCAAGGCAGACACCATTCACTGGCACAATGAAGTTCAGATTGAAAAGGACATCAAAATGTAAACCTTGAAGCAAGTCATGCCTACTATGACTAGTAAAGAGGCAAAATATGCTATGGCCAAGTATGAGAGTAATCACACTCCAAGGTTTAGGACTTTTCAAATCTTGACAAAGAAAATAGAGGATGTTGTACAGGCTGCAACAAAGATATGGAAGATAGTTTTTGAGATCAAGGAAGAAGATAAGATAGAGAAACAGAGTATATACCCTCATGTATAGGTCAAATATGAAGAGTTACTTGATGTTCAGACCATTGAAGAATCTAAAGCTAAACAAATACTAGTAGAAGTGATGGCATCCCTACCCCAATCACCTATTCAGAGTGTTTTACCTCTAAGCAAGGAAAAGAGTACAAAATCTACATCAAGTGAAGGAGGAACCGAGCATTAGGCTTTACCTACTACTGGGCCAATCCAAACTGAGTCACAGAAGGTCACTGTGAATGTTTCTATAGTTGATACAGGTTCCACATTTGGTGCAAAGAATGTTAATGAATTATTCTGACTGAACACTGATGAGAACACTAAGGATGGAAAGGATAAGGATAATGATGGGAAAGGAAAAGAAATCATTCCTTCATATCATCCCAAGGTCAAGGGTAAAGAAACAATCACTGATGAAATTGACCTTGAGGAAGGCATCATGATTCCTAATTGGGAACTTTCTGACCTGACAACCGAGCAAATGTATATACTTGGTGAGCTATGGAAGAAAAGAGAAAGACAACAGAAGCTCTGAGCTGAGAAGAAAAAGAATAAAGTAATGAAAGATATCAAAGGAATATTCCTTGATTCTCTATTTTGGACCAACTTGTTGACATAGTTCACAAGTTCAACACAGATCTTAATGGTCAGGAGAAATTACTATAGAAGGAAGAAAGGAAATTTGAGAATAAGGTGTTGGAATATTCCCAAGGGATAATTGAGAGGGGAGGGGGTGAATTAGTTATCATATATTTTAATTCTTTCCTACAATTAATTATAGTATAATATTAAGGATATAAACATTCAGATAACACAAAGTAGAACACCACAATTTTGGTTACAGGGAAACCAAAATAGGTAAAAACCCCGGTGGGAATTAGCACCCACAAAGAACTATACTTGAGTATAATAATCCCTATTAGAATATCTTACAACCCTATTAGGAGTTGATTTTACAATTCAAGTACAGTGACCTGGTTAGGGGTCGGACCCTATTAGGAGTCTTTTATAAATAACGTTGTTAGGGGTGAGGACACATTGTCCAAAAGCTCACTGCTTAATATGGTGAAGGATGCAACCTTTAGTAAGATAGATATACACTATATATGAAACTGAACTATTTTAAGTAGACCTACTATCTTGATCAGTTCCAATGTATTGTTTTTCTTTCACTGCTTCTTCACATAGATCTTTGTCTGATGAATGAAATGACTTTACTGTCCCAAAACAATCATCATTCTGTTCCATCCTTCTTCTAACTCTTTTCATATCATTCAAACTTTGTGATCTTCAAATGAACTACTATAAGTATCTTCTCCAAAAGATATGATCTTTGTCGGCTTTAGGAATCACTTCAATGCTTCTTTATTCAGCCAAACCAAGCACACAACATAATTAGAACTGCACAACTCAAACTGAATAGACGCATCACTTCACATAGGTGGCTCCACCAAAATTACCCAAACGTCATGCTACGGATGAAATATGATTACCAACTTTGGTTAATTAACTTAGCCTCATAACTAAACATGAATCTGAACATGCATATCCCATAAATAGATGCAACTAAAGAATCAATAAAATTGTTGTCGGATTTCTAAAAATAATCTTCTAAAACTCTGTTTGGTAAATAGAGTAACATAACTCAACTGTTACTGAACATCTAAATCTGCATGTATGTACATGGTGTAGTAATTATGTCTGAAACATAAAAAAAAACTGTGCAAGGCTTCCACATATCCATACTGAAAAGTGAATGCAGTTCACTTCTGTATATTATATGTTGTCATCAATAACAAACATACAGTCAACTATTTGCAGGAAAGCTAATCTCCAACAATCTCCCCCTTTGACATTGATGGCAACATATGATATGAAAAACACCATAAACCCAAAGTATCCTCCTTTTTACAATCTTCTCAATATCCTCATCAAAGGTTCCTCTTCACTGCTGCAACTCCTCTGACTGTGTTTTATTTTTATGACTATATACTCCCCCAAAGTATATGCTCCCCCTTAATATATACTCCCCCTTTGACATCAATGGCAAAGGGTGCCAAATATCATTAAGCACAGGCACTACTCCAGAAGTAGAGTAGTCAACCATTCATCAGTCACCAAGGATTGATGCTCTTGCTGCAAATTCTAATCAGACTCAGGAAAGCCAATTACTCCCAGCTTCTCCCTGAGATACTCAAAAGTATCTTTTGATAAAGGCTTTGTAAAAATATTTGCTAACTATTCTTTAGTGCTCACATAATCCAACTTTACTTCTTTGTTTGCAACTTTTTCTCTTAGAAAATGATATTTTATTTCAATGTGTTTTGTCTTTGCATGCATCATAGGGTTCTTTGACATATTGATAGTGATAGTGTTATCATAGTGAATAACAATAGGATAATCAATCTGAATTCCAAAGTATTTTATCATTTTTTTATCCAAACAATTGCAGAACAATTCAATGCTACTGCTATATATTCTTCTTCAGATTTTGACTAAGAAATACAATTATGCTTCTTGCTTGTCCAACTGACCAATCTATCTCTAAGGAATACTTCTCCTCTTGAGGTACTCTTTCTGTTATCAACACAACCTGCCCAATCAACATTAGTATACACATGAACTTGTACATTCTCTGAGTTAGGATACCATAAACCATATTCTATAGTTCCCTTTAAGTATCTGAATATTATTTTTATTTCCATTAAGTGATTTTTTTTAGGTTCAGCTGCAAATCTTCCAACAATGCCAACTACATTAGAAATATCAGGTCTAGATTGAGTGAGATATATGATTTTTCCAATCATAAACTTGTATAGTCTCTTGTCAACTGCTGTGGAATCATCATATTTAGAAAGATTGCTTCCTGTTGTCATGGGGGTGCTTAATAGCTTGCAATCTTCCATCTTGAAAGTATTTAATATATCCTTCACATATTTAGACTGATTTATGAATATGCCTTTATCTGTTTGTTTTACATTTAATCCCAAAAAATATTTGATAGGTCCAATCATGCTCATTTCAAATTCACTCTGCATCTCTTTTGAAAATTTTGCACTAAGCTTGTCATTACCTCCAAAAATAATGTCATCAACAAAGATAGCAACAAGTAGTAAACCTTCAGGTGTCTCTCTAATGAATATGTTGCAATGTGCTACTCCCTTTTTGAATCCAATATTTTTCAAGTAGCCATCAAGTCTCTCATACCATGCTCTTGGGGCCTGTTTAAGTCCATAGAGGGATTTCTTTAGTCTGCATACCATGTCTGGTTTTTCTGAAAGTTTGAATCCTTCAGGCTACTCTATGTAGACTTCTTCCTTCAAGTCACCATCCAGGAAAGCTGACTTGACATCCATCTGATATAATTTGAAGTTCTTGAATGTTGCATAGGCTAAAAACAAATTTATAGCTTCCAGTATACTCACAGGGGCAAATGTATCAGAATAGTCAATTCCTTCTCTTTGCGCATATCCTTTACATACTAATCTTTCTTTATTTATTATTACTGTACCATCTTCATTTATCTTGTTTTTGAATATCCACTTAGTTCCAATCACATTCTTGTCACAAGGTCTAGGGACCAATTCACATGTGTCATTATTCATTATTTGATCTAATTCTTCTTGCATTGCACTTTTCCAATCTAAATCATTACATGCATCTTCAACACTTAAGGGTTCAATTTGTGAAAGTAAGCATACCTCTTCAGCAACGGTTGAACCTTTTTCTCTGGATCTTGTCAAGACTTTACTTCTCTGATCTCCAATGCTATCTTCTTTAGAATGGTATTTTGATGTGTATTTTGAGATTTTTGGTGTGACACTCTCATCTGTAATCTATGATTCTTCTTGAATTGGTTCAGGGTTATTGCATGATACATCAATAGAGTCAAATATTTCCTCAATAACTGTGTCTTTATTGATTGGTCTAGGTTTATCTTCTATCATAGGTGCATATTCATAATATCTCTCTTGAATCATGAACTTCTCATCAATATTCATATGTGCACTTTCAATGATTTTCTTCAACCTTAAATTAAAACATCTATAAGCTTTTCTCTTATTAGAGTAACCAAGAAAAATACCTTCATTGCTTCTAGCATCAAATTTTCCAACACCATCATCTCTCTTGATGTAGCACTTGCTTCCAAAGATTCTAAAGTATTTTAGTGTAGGTACATTACCAAACCAAAGTTCATAAGGTGTTTTGTCTACGCCTAGTCTTAGTTGAATTCTGTTGATAGTATAGACTGTTGTATTAACTGCATCTCTCCAATAGGTGTGCACAACTTTCCCTTCAATCATGATAGTGCACGCTGTGTCAAGTATTATCCTATTTCTCCTTTCTACAATTCCATTTTGTTGAGGGGTTCTGGGTGCACTTAGTTGCATTTTGATCCCATGTTCTTTGTGGTACTCAAGAAAATTATCAGAGGTGAATTCTCCTCCTCTATCAGATCTCAAAATTTTTATCTTTAATCTTGATTCATTTTCAACTTTAGCTTTGAATATTTTGAAATTCTCAAAAGCTTTAGATTTGTCTTTCAAGAACACAACCCACATCATCTTGGAGAAATCATCAACAAACAAAACAAAATACCTTTCACCATAGTATGATCTTGTTTGAGTAGGTCCACATAAGTCTGTATGTATTATATCTAATTTATTCTCTACAGAGTTCTGTTTGCTTTTGAATGAGGTCCTCACATGCTTCCCCATCACACATTGCCTGCATATAGTATCAACTAGTCTTGCAATACTTGGAAGGTCTCTAACTACCTTTACATTACTTATCTTTACTATGTTGTCAAAATTGATATGAAAAAGTCTCTTGTGCCATAGCCAACTATCATCCACTTTTGCAACAAAACAACTTACTTCAGAGTTAAGATGAAAAACATTACCTTTGGTTTTTGAGCCTGATGCAATCATGTCTCCTTCTTTGTTCATAATAATGCATCCGTTGTTTTTGAATTCCAACTGATATCCTTTATCTAGCAACTATCCAACACTCAATAGGTTATGATGCAAACCATCAACATACAGAACATCATCTATTTTGTTCTTTCAATATATTGTGATAGATCCCCCACCAATGATAGGTTTGGGAGTGTTATCTCCAAATCTAACCATGCCACCTTTGTACTTTTTTAGATGTACAAATCTATCTTTGTATCCTATCATGTGATGTGAACACCCGCTGTCTATGATCTAGTCTGTTCTTATGTCATCTTGTGAAACTAAATCCAATTCTTCTACTTTCTTTTCATCTTCAATTTCTATTTGATCAATCATTTTTTCATTATCGTTAATTGCAACAAATCCAATTTCATCTTCTCCTAAATCATCATCAGTTACACCATCCTCAACATGATAGCATTCCTTAGTGTATTGGGGTTTGTAATCTAATTTGTACTTCTTGACTCTTGTAGAACACTTGGATACAAAGTGGCCAACTTTGTTGCATGAAAAACATTTGAATGGTAGCTTTCCTTCATATTTTCCTTTACCTTTCCTTTCTTTCTTGGAAACTATAGAAATGATTTATTCTAGTTCTGTATCAACTTCTTCTTTCTCAACATTACTAGAGATGCTTAAGGATTTCTTACCATGGACTAAGGCTTTGAAAGTTGTTTCCATTTTAGGTTTTGTCTTCAATCTTGATATCTCAAATGCTGATATTTTACTAATCAAGGTTTCTCTTTTGAAGTCCTTTGAGAATTGCATGGTTTCATCCAAGATGTTTATCTTTCTTTCATAATCTGTTGTCAATGTGGTCATCAATTTGTCCATTATATCATCCTCTAAAACTTCTCCACCATTATTCTTGATTCCTGAGACTGCTTCATTAATCCTTTGATTGTAAGCTCTGATGTTTTCTTTAGGTAGCATCTCTAAATTGTATTATCTTTTCTTCCATGTCTTTATGCGCACATTCTTGGCTTGGGTTTCTCCTTCAAACATGTATTTTAGGGATTTCCAAATTGAGTATGGTTTGTCTGCCTTCTTGATCTCAAAAAATTCACTATCAGATAGGGCATTGATTAGGGCTTCTTTGGAAATTGCATTTTGGGTGAATACTTCCTTTTTTTTATCAGTAAAATCTCCTTCTGCAAGGTCCTTCAAGGTGGGAACATCAATTGCATGAGCAACAATCTCATAAATCTCAAAACCAATTCACTAAATATGTGTATTCATTTTGTTCTTCCAGTCAAGATAATTCTCTCCATCAAACTTAGGACTCTCTTTCCTAAAGTACGTCATTTGATCTACCTTAAGATGTTAGGCTTTCTCTCCAAGGCACTTGGCTCTGATATCGATTGTTGGAATAGGCCCAAGGGATAACTGAGAGGGGGGGTGAATCAGTTATCATCTATTTTAATTCTTTCCTCCAATTAATTATAGTATAATATTAAGCATATACACAATCAGATAACACAAAGTAGAACACCACAATTTTGGTTACAGGGAAACCAAAATAGGTAAAAACCTCAGTGGGAATTAGCACCCACAAAGAACTATACTTGAGTATAATAATCCATGTTAGAAGATCTTACAACCCTGTTATGAGTTTATCTTTACAATGTAATAAGTATAGTGACCCGGTTAAGGGTCAGACCCTGTTAGGAGTCTTTTTTAAATAACCCTATTAGGGGTGAGGACTCACTATCCATAAGCTCATTGCTTAATATGGTGAAGGATGCAACCTTTCGTAAAATAGA
Organism: Thuja plicata; assembly: GCA_018584345.1. Taxonomy (NCBI): domain Eukaryota; kingdom Viridiplantae; phylum Streptophyta; class Pinopsida; order Cupressales; family Cupressaceae; genus Thuja; species Thuja plicata. The sequence continues at coordinate 719,758 of MU223440.1, read as the reverse complement.
TATACACTATATCTGAAAATGAACTATTTTAATTAGACCTACTATCTTGATCAGTTCCAATGTATTGTTTTTCTTTCACTGCTTCTTCACATAGATCTTTGTATGATGAATGAAATGAATTTACTGTCCCAAAACAATCAGCATTCTATTATGTCCTTCTTCTGACTCTTTTCTTATCATTCACACTTGGTGATCTTCAAATGAAATACTATAAGTATCTTCTCCAAAAGATATGATCTTTGTCAGCTTTAGGAATCACTTCAATGCTTCTTTAGTCGGCCAAACCAAGCACGCAACATAATTAGAACCGCGCAACTCAAACTAAATAGACGCATTGCTTCACATAGTCGGCTCCACCAAAATTACCCAAACGCTATGCCTCAGATGAAACATGATTAGATTTGTTGGTTAATTAACTTAAAATCATAACTAAACATGAATCTGAACATGCATATCCCATAGATAGATGCAACTGAAGAATCAATAAAATTACTATCGGCTTTCTGAAAATAATCTTATGAAACTATGTCTAGTAAATAGAGTAACATAACTCAACTGTTACTCAACATCTGAATCTGCATGTATGTACATGGTGTAGTAATTATGTCTGAAACATAAAAACAACCGTGCAAGGCTTCCACCTATCCATACTAAAAAGTGAATGCAGTTCACTGCTGTATACTATATGTTGTCATCAATGACAAACATACAGTCAACTATTTGCATATAAGCAAATATCCAACATAAGGTTCTAGAGAATGTTGCAGGTAAAATTGCAATAGATCAGTGAAGCTAACCACTCTCACTAGCTCTCTAGAAACCATTGTGAACAATGTTGTATCATTATTTGTAAAGTTGAGTGACACTTCCAACTTTACCGTGGAAATAAAGAACAGGATGGCAAAGATAGACAATGATTTGAAGGCAAGTGCAAATGAGTTGGCACTTGATCCAAGTTAAATCTCAACACATTTTGTCAAGATCAAGTATCTGGCTTGTCTGTAGGCATAGTTAGTAAGGGAAGAAGGTAGAACAAGGGAATCCCTTACAGCTATATAGAGCCAAATCCTTCCACACATGGATTTCATGAAAAAACATATTGCTCATGCAAAGACACTCATCTATGATGACAAATTTTTTGTTGCAGAGCTTATGATGGAGTTGTCAGTAGAGATTCAGATTGATTTGCACATCCTGAAGGTGCTGCAAGATAATTGGGACAAGCCTTTGTCTCAAATTTTCAAGGTACATTGTGAGTTCCTATCATATTTTTGTATTACCTTATAGTTATGCTTTTTGGCATTTGTGTCAAAAACAAGGGGGAAAAATAGGAAATATATGTATATATAGGAGGAAAGATAGGATACACACACACACACACACACACACACACACACACACATATATATATATATTTATATGAGGAAATACATGTATAGAGCAAAGGAAGATATACAAAGCACAAAATTTAAAACAATTCTGGAAAATAAAAAATAGAGTCAGTTGCAACCAAGTTGCAGAGTAGTAGTCAAAACCCAAGCAAGTACCCAAACACATGGTAAGGGGGAGTTTTGACTTATTAGCAGTTTGATCAGGTTTTGGTATGATAAGTGCTTTTGGCCACTAATGCAAAAGGGGGAGAATGTATACCTTATGGCAATAAATGTTGTCAATTAGTGCCAAAGCACTTAGTCACTTATATGATTACAGTGTTGACCGAGCCAACAACTTGAAGTGTAACCCAAGCAGTTGATATATATATATATATATATATATATATATATATAAGGAAATACATTTACAGAGCAGAGGAAGATATACATAGCACAAAATCTAAAATAGTTTTGGAAAATAAAAAATAGAGTCAGTTGCAACTGAGTTGCAGAGTAGTAGTCAAAACCCAAGCAAGTACCCAAGCACATGGTAAGGGGGAGTTTTGACTTATCAACAGTTTGATCAGTTTTGTGTATGATAAGTGTTTTTGGCCACTAATGCCAAAGAGGGAGATTGTAAACCTTATGGAAAGACATGTTTTCAATTAGTGCCAAAGCACTTAGCCACTTATATGATTATAGTGTTGACCAAGCTAGTAGCTTGAAGTGTAACCCGAGCAGTTGCAGTGTCGACCAAGAAGATAGTGGCAAACAATATCATGGGAGTCACCAGTGTTACTTGAGTTACATACCAGCTCCGAGTGATCAATGTGACCCGAGCACCTAGTGTAGCTGGAGTGCCAGAGATTACTAGTTCACTATGTCACCCGAGTGTCAGCATATTGCCCGAGTGTTAGTATATCACACGTGTGGATTACTGAACCCGAGTATCAGTATTGGGCCGACTTAGTTCTTATTTTTGGATATTAATTTATATCATGAAAGATGACTTATGAAGGTAATTGATTTGGATAAGATCTATATGTAAGATACTTTATTTATCCAAATGTAGCGGAGAAGAAGTGAGAATACATGCGAATATGAAATAGTAGATTGATTAGAAGGCTACAACAGTAAAAGGAACAACAAAGACTCATCTATCACATTCAGGTGATCAGTATTATCTCAAAGGATCTCATTCAGCAAATCAAAGTTGCATAGCAGATCATTCACTAGTTCATCCTAATAGGTGTATCAACAAAATCCTTTAATCGGGTGGAATTAACAGTCCTTTTCAAATCTCCTAACAGATTTGAATACTTAATTGTATTGTACAAATCCTTTCACAAGGTGGACCTAATAGTCCTTATTGATCCCAATAGGGCAGACCATCATAAGTGGTCAATTGTAAGCTTTAACAGGCTAAATTTATACTGTAGTACTAAATCTTGTGGGTACCATCCCCACCCGACTTTTACTTTCTATTTAAAAGGTTTCTGGGTAACCAAATATTGTGTCAAGTGTTGTGGATGTTTATTTCTTTTTTGTTCCATGCACGCATTAGATTAGACAATCTTATAAAGGATAAAAGATAATAAGTTTTATTGGTTCCTGATTCACCCCCCCCCCCTCCCCTCTCAGTCACCTAGCCTCAATATATTTCCAACAATATTGTTGTTTCATTTATATCTCTAGTCTTAGGTACTTCATAGGTACTGTGAATGATTTCATCAAGAATGGATTTCATGCTCAGTAGAATGCTACTGTCAATGCTACATCTCATGGATTCATTCCACTGTATTTTACACAGGATGACACTATCATAATTAATGTTACAGGAATTATAAGGGTTTTATTCCCTCTTTTCAATCTAGGGATTCATGTTTTTATTTGTTTTTACTCTTTATATTTATCAAATAATGAAAAATTCTAGGCATTCTATACTTATTTTCACAAAATTTGTACTCTTGATCCATTGTTTTCACATTGATTCAGTGCTTTTCCACTATCATCAATGTTTTGGCTCTTTTATTCTCTAAGATTCCCGTGACTGTAACCCACCATTATTTTTGATCTTATGAACATCATTCTCTTGCTTCAGACTTTCTATAGCTTGTATTTATCACACTGTTATTTTTCATCACACTCAATGGTTCTCACTGTAGTATAGGAGTCTAATGCTTCAAAAATTGAATCTAAATTGTTAATTTCCAAACAATTCCTTCACAAAGACATCAAATTGCAAAATAAAGAATGCTTGAGACTATTATATCATAGTTGTAATATGTTATTTACTTAATTTTGCAATTTTTTCCTTTTCAATAATTTATAGTCATTGATTCTTGTTAGATCTTTCTCACACATATGATTACATCTATCATTGGTCATTAAAACAAAATATATAATTTTCTCTACTAATGGTGCATCATATACATTCCAATATTATTGATCTAACATGACAATCCTTATTACACTATCATGAAACTTCTCTTAATGACTATGGTGGTTGTCTATTCCTCATTGAAAATTATTTCTATAATTTGTACAACTCTATTTCTAAATGGATGTTACCTTCCACTATGATGATGCATTGTGTTTATTGTCCCTTGACTCCTAGTTAACTTGAAGTAGAATTAGACCATCTCAAGGTGTGGGATATTTCAAAGGTCTAAACATCCACATGAGTTTAATAACAACATATTATGTTTTTATTCCTTTATTTATTTCATTATTATGGTTTGGTATCATTTTCCTTGAAGCTCTCTTTAACATTTTATATATACCTATCATGAGCATGTTTTCCTTTTTGTACATGGTGGCCCCAAAATCTCGTTGATCTTGAAGATTATTATTAGAATTGTTTACTTCTTATGTTGTAAGCTCTTTGAAATGTTGACTTTGACTATTTTCCATTTTTATTACATCATGGCCCTTTCACTGATTTAAGCCTTTAACACCTTTGTTCTTCATGTTTGTGACAGTGGACTCATATTTCATGATTTCATTTCTTTCTTGTTCATTATGTTTGGATTTTCTATAACAAATTTGTTCACCTTTTAACATGGTTATGACAATAGGTAATCTCTATTTACAAAACTTAATTTTATAATTATATAGCACTATTACTTCCACTTTCAAATCATTGTCTTAATGTATCTCTATTTTGAGTACCTTTGTATGGACTCTAAGCACTATCACAACAATCATTTAGAAGTAGATCATTCCTTGGATATTTATTTTCTTATTGTTACCTCCTATTTTATGATCATGATCTATGTTAAACATGACAGTGCCATCATGGATTGTTTCACATAACCTCTATAATTGACATGTGTCTATCCATAACTATATGTATTTTGTAGTTGACTTGATGCTTCCATGCTATGTACTACCATTACTGACCATAAATTTATGGATAAACCCTTGTGGGATACCATTTTATCCCACATGATATGAATAAAGATGATACTTGTACCTTCATATGAAACAAACTCATTAGATAAAAATATGAAGTTCTAGTTGTTTCTTTTGGATATTCTTTCTGATTTTGAAACATTATGAAATTTGATTTTGTATTTTCTAATTTTGCATATGATTTGATGAGGATCCTTGATCTCTAACAAATTTTATCTCTCACTTGTAGGAAACTTGGATGATGAGGCATCTTGAGGAGCTAAGGAGCTAACGATATCAATGTGCAACAATGGGATTCATCATTCGATAGGAAGTTAGAGTCTCCTCCTCTCTTTATATTCAATTTTTGTATTTATATATATTTATTTTTCATAGAATTTCAATTCATTCATTCTCATGGCTTGTGTGGGAAACATTCTTTTGTAATTATAAAAATAAAGCATATTCCTTGAAAATTAATGCATTTCCTTTCTTGTGTTTACATTCAAGTTAAAATTGGAAATACTTAATGACACATAACACAAGTAATAAACAAACTAACATAAAAAAATATGTATACCACTTAGTATAGTTGAAAAATACTTCCAACTCTACCTGATTGAGTTATGTGAAAATTGGGTAACATTTTTTGTGACATCTGGTAGATGATTATCTAGTAAGTATACCATACCTTTTGTCTAAAATATCTATTAGGCATAGTGTCACTCTCCATTGACAGAACCTTTGAAACACATTTTGTTTCATTGTTGAAACTCCCTAATAGAATATTGTTGTAATTCCCTATTGCTCTATTTATTTGATAATTTTTTTTTTATGTTAGTGGATTCATCATTTCATTGGCATGATTGATGAATGCCTACTTGAATAGAAATTAATGCTTTACAAAAGGACACCTCCTTTATTCATCTACTACAACTCAAAACTACCTAACTAACTATGCAAAAGAGCACTTTTTGAACCTAAAAATGTACCCTACCCTAAACTAACTAGAAAATAAAACATCTTAAATGAAACCATTTATAGGTTTTGAAACGTATCTACATTTTATCTTAAATTTTCAATGATTATCAAGCTTGTGAGAAACTAAGGAATAGAAAAAGGATGTGCACTTGAAAAACTATTGAAAAAATTTGAAAATAATTTAGGCAAAGTTACCCATATGAGTTGGCTGCATGAATAAATATATTTGAAATGAATGCATGGGCGTCCCATGCTCCTCTCAATGATCTATCTCAATCAAACACCTATCAAAAACTTGATATTCATCAATGATTTCTTTCCTAGGTGAAAGCATGGAAAATGATTCTCTATTGGTCTCCAACCTAGCTAAATGTTTGATAGGGAGCCTTCTTGAGAGAATGAACTTGGATCTCCTTTGGTTGGTTTTAGGCTGGTGGATTGCTTCTTCAACAAAGTTTTGCTAATCATAATCAGTTGTTCTAGTTATCTCACTTGTAAGATGCAATGCTACTTCCTCCTCTTGTTCGTTTGGATCTTTATTTTTGAACTCAAGAGATGTTGGCCTATCATCAAGCTCTAAGAAAAACACCTCCAACTCATGCCAAAATTAGCCCTCCTCTAATTCTTCTTCACTTTTTTGCATGAGAGGATTATTTTTAACTACATAAAAACCTTCCTCCAACCTATGAACTCCAATAGAGAATAATTTGTAAGGTCATCTTTATGAGTTGAAGATTCATTCTCATTCTTATTGTAGACACCTAAAAATGGTTCAATTCTTGTGCCCCTTTTTAACATGTCTTCTATATTGTGTGTTTGATCTTTATCATTTACTAATATTGTGTCATTCTTCCATGTCATTAATTGCTAACATTTCTCTCATTTTGGCCAAATTGACCATCTTCCTAAGTCAGTCCAACCAAGTCCCAATCTTCCAAAATTGATCTAAGATCATTCCAAGCTCATTCGATTCCAAGCTCATATCAATCTATTATCAATCTCTTTCAATCAATCCTATGGCATTGTCAAAGTTCATCGATGCCTTTTCATCATCAATCATCATTTTGAGAGGATTGTCAAAGTTCATTGATGCCTCACTGCCACTTTCACATTTCAGGAGCATTGTCCAAGTTCATCGATGTCTCCTTACCTTTATTTATCCTTTGGCATCATCCAAGTTCATTGATGCCATAATATAATTTTCAATCATTATCACGAGCACATTGTCAAAGTTAATCGATGCCTCGTGATTTCCTAAACTATTCCTAAACCCTCAGAATTGATCCTAATCCTTATCAATATCATCAAAATCATTTCAATTCAACATTAACACCTTCAATTTGATCAATAATCCACTAATTCTAATCCACTAATTCCCCCTTGGGATGAATAACACATAAGTTTATCCCTATGTCCTAATTGAATAAATAAATAGACTTTATTTATTCCCCCTTTTCCCTAAGTCTACAACAATTAATTAATTGGCTAATTTCAATTTATGATATTTTCATAATTTCATAATTCTAATTATTGATTTGTGAGGAATATTGAGAATATTGAATTATTAATTGACTTAATGATTCCTAATCTTACCTAATTTCCATATCCCTTAATTGAGGATTCACATCCCTATTAAGGTGCTTCATGAATATTCTCAATATCTCCTTATTTTATCTCCCCCGTATCATGCTTCCTAGCATCCTACCAACCAAAATCTTCATTTATGCATAGATTTTGTGCAATCTCACCAAATTGCTTCTCATTTTCTATAAAATGGGATGCATTTCTCTCAATCAAGGTTAGACCACTATCTTCTAGTATTCTCACTTGCAAACTTAGCTGTTGAATCTTTGTGGAATAGTGTTATTGCCAAAGAGCAACATCAAATCTGATTATGGAGAAGAAAGAAGGACATGGGAGCTACATTTTAAGGGATTTCTAAGTTTTCATGCTTTATATTTATGAACTCTTGTTTTGAACGTCTTTCATGATAGATTAGATAGGGTAGCATAATGTTCAGGGTTTGTGGTCTCCTAGATATGCTATTGTGCCTTTTTTTGGTCTTACACTTATCATCATGGATTAGCCACTCATTATAATTAAATACACTCCTTTGATCTTCCAAAGTGATTGGTAGTGAGACCATAACCATATTTTCTTCACTGCATTCAATGAAAGAAGGTAGATCATCAAACCAATTTATTAAAACATGTTGCTCATTACCTCTTACTAGGTCTTCATCCTATAGTTTCAATTGATTGTTCTTAATAATTTTTTGCCACAAGTTTGATTTATTATTTTTCACTTCATGAAAAAGTGTAAGACTCCTGTTGTTCTACCTTAAAGTCTTCATTTTTATTCTTGGTGGACCAATTTTATTGATACACAATCAGTCCTCTTACGTAAATATGAATATAAATGGGGTTATAGGATTATTCTGGAAGGGAAACTTGGGAAACATTGTGAGTTCCTTGAGTGGAAGTAGGATTTTTCTTGAGAAATAATAGGCTCAATTGATAATTGTACAAAATATAGCAATGAATGTGACTCCTTTAAGCTATGAATTTCACACTTAGCACACTTTCTTGAAGATTCAAGAGGCTTACTTGGATTGAAGCTTGGAAAGTTGGACCTGGGGACCTCTTCTTTAGTAGGTAGATTGGGAATGAAATAAATTGATTAGGATTCTAACCTTCAATCTTGAGCAAGTAACAACATAATCTATTCTTCTTTTACATACACCTCCTTTGAAAGATCTTCCTCATATTATCCTTTTTGTGTTTGAAAATCCTTCTCATGGAGATAACCTTGATGAGTTAACTCCTCCTACTATAAATCAAATTCATACTGCCTCTTGAGATCAAACAATTCCTTAGTCTTGTCGAACAATAGACTTTTGATTCACTACTTCCCAAGTTGTCCAAGTTCTAAAGCTGACTATAGAAATCATCATGCTTGTTGGGCATGAAATTAATTTATTTAGGATTTTTTTGGATATATATTGGCTATTAGGAGGTTGGTATAGTAGTGGGTGGGTTGTGAGCACATGGAACTTTCTATTAGTTTTCTTCTATAGGGATATTTTGAGTAAGACTAACAACATTCTCAGTATGCTATGCCTAATGAGGGGGTATATGAGTAGCACTTTCATGATATGGTGGATGATAAGGAATATTTCTATAAAAATAAGACATGTTGAATCTTTCATACTGTATCATCCTAAAAGTTGGCACCCATTAATTTGGAAGCTCAAAGACTTTTTTAGAGCCCATTTTAGTGATATCGTAGAACATGGATGCATTTATGCTTGATTTGTCACTTTTTACTCAATTTTAGTTAGTTTCTATCTATTTCTTTCAAACCTCTGAGATCTTGAGGATTTTTTGTGGATTATGCCTCCTAGGGTATGGGTCAACTTTGACCTATACTTGGGGTACAAGTCAAGGTAGACATGTACATAAGGCACTAGTTTCATGGGAAATCGAGTCTATTTCAATGTTTTTTATATGTTCCCATCCAGTACAGTCAACCCTTTTTGTTTTGACGCCCTAAATTGGTATAAAATGAGGCATACTCACTTCATTTGATCATCCACAAATTTAATAAGAAACCATAAATTTTACAAGGAAGATCCATTATATACATGCTCAAGCCATAAATTGAAAGCTTTCAAGTTCAAGGTACATTCAAGGAGTTCAAGAAAAGTAATAATTCATTAAAGGAATTTATTGCATTCAATCAAACATTAATTTCCTTCCACGGGTCTAGCTTCTTTCTTCATGGGAGATAGTGGAGTTGGCCATCAAGGGAGGAGACCTACATTCATCAATATTGCACAAGAATTCAAGGATACTTAGATCCATGATCTATGATTTGGCACTTGTAGATCTATTGAATTTGTGAAGACATCGAATATCCTCCATTCTACATACAAGCATTCATACATCTTTGTGGGTAGCAGATTCGAATCCATCCATGAAGGTTTGAAAAGTGAGGTGAATATTTGGTTTGACAAGCGAGGTAAATATTTATATTTGTCTTGATTTAACATTCTTTCATTTCAATCCAAGGTTAATTCCTAAATGGGGGCTTGACAATGGCAACCCCCTCCCCCCAAAAAAATTACAATTTTCTTGTGTAGGAGCAGATTTGCATGTTTTCAAGTTTTTAGGATCAGATTCAGCTGATTTATGGTTACAATTTATGTCAAAGATTGATATCTTATATTTTTGGATAGTACCATGTATAGGTTGAACTCAACCTGTACCCAAGTACAACCCGCACCCTCCAATTTGACATGTTCTTAGGGATTCATATTTTCACAGTGAGTAGATTTCAGCTTGATATTTCTAGATCTAGTGCAATTTAAGCTTATGTTGCAATCTACTACTCCATTTTTAGAGCTAAACATGTGACCTCTACTATCCCTCAAGGTGAGTCCAATTTCCTCATTTTCATTTCATAACACTTACTTTGAGATATCAAATTTGTTCTTTTTATGTACTTTATTGTTACATGTACTTTCTATCCTTAGGTAACTTTATATAAAACAAACAATATCTTTGCATTCCCCCCTTCCATGAACTCATAGGAGCTGTGAGCTCTTTGTTTTGGACTGGGTGTTTCTTGTCGATGCTATCTTGGTATTAAAAGTGCTTCATCCTTGTTTTTATCTTCCTTAAGATGACCAAATAGCACTTATGCTACCATCTTAAGGGGGGTGCATACATGGTCTCTATATTGCATATATTTTGTTCACTTTAAGAATGAAATGTAGATTAATCTAGAATAAAAATAATTTCTAGGGCCATATCAATCTCCTTTCATATTTTCAAAAAGAGTACACTAGTGATGCAGAGGGTTATGATGGTTTGTTAGAAACTTAGTTATGTTTGGTCTTGTAAGGTGCTCTTCACCCAATGACCCTAAGTGCCCAAATGACTCTAACTTAACAATATGACTTCCCTCACTCCCTTAATATTCCCAAGGGTTCAAGGTGACTCAAAAAAACTCTTCAACAATTCTCAACTAATTCTTGAAGTCTTACTCGAAGATCTTACAACCAATTCTACTTACAAGCCCTCTATCCTTGTAGCATATGGAACTTTGTAGTAATTTTCAGCTATATGGTTATTTTGATTAAGACTAACAATATTCATAGTATGGTATGCCTAATGAGGGGGTATATTAGTATCACTTTAATGATATGGTGGATGATATGGAATATTTCCATAAAAAAGAAGACATGTTGAATCATTCATATTGTATCATCTTCAAAGTTGGCACCCATTAATTTGGGAGATCAAAGAATTTTTTAGGGCCCATTTTAGTGATATCCTAGAACATGGATGCATTTATGCTTGATCTGTCACTTTTTCCTCAATTTTTGTCTATTTATTTTGCACCTATGAGATCCTGAGGATTTTTTATGGATTATGCCTCCTAGGGTATTGGTAAAATTCAACCTATAGTTGGGGTACAGGCCAAGGTATACATATACCTAAGGCATTGGTTTCATGGGAACTTGAGTCTATTTTGAGGGTTTTTCATATTTTCCCACCCAGTGCAGTCGACCCTTTTTTATGACACCCTAAATTGGTATAAAATGAGGCATACTCACTTCATTTGATCATCCAAAAATTCAATAAGAAAAAATAACTTTTACAAGGAAGAACCATTATATACATTCTCAAGCCATCAATTTCAAGCTTTCAAGTTCAAGGTGCATTCAAGGAGTTCAAGAAAATCAAGGATTCATTAAAGGAATTTCTTCCATTCAATCAAACATTAATTTCCTTCCATGGCTCTAGCTTCTTTCTTCATTGGAGATAGTGGAGTTGGCCATCAAGGGAGGAGACCTACATTTATCAATATTGCACAAGCATTAAACCATTAAATCATATTTACAACCATGATCTATGATTTGGCACTTGTAGATCTATTGAATTTGTGAAGACATCCAATATCCTACATTCTACATACAAGCATTCATACATCTTTTTGGGTAGCCGATTCGAATCCATCGATGAAGGTTTGACAAGCAAGGTGAATATTTGGTTTGACAAGAGAGGTGAATATATATATTTGTCTTGATTTAACATGATTTTATTTCAATCCAAGGTTAATTCCTATATGGGGGCTTGATTAAGGAAACCCCCTCCCCCCCAAAAAAATTTCATTTTTCTTATGTGTAGGAGCATATTTGCATGTTTTCAAGTTTTTGGGATTAGATTTAGCTGATTTAGGGTTAACATTTATGTCAAACATTCAGATCTTATATTTTTGGATAGTGAAGGTACTGGTTGACCTTGACCTGTACCAAAGTAGGACCTTCTAGCTCCAATTTGACATGTTCCTGGGGTGTTCAAATTTTCGTAGTGAGTAGATTTAAGCTTGTAGGTTCTAGATACAGAGAAATTTAAGTTTCTGTTGCAGTATATTACTCCATTTTTAGATCTGATCTTGTGACCTCTACTATCCCTCAAGGTGGTTCCAATTTCCTCTTTTTTATTTCATAACACTTACTTTGAGATATCAGATTGGGTATTTTTATATGATTTATTAGTACATGTACTTTCTAGCCTTAGGTCACTTAATCAAACACAAACAATCTCAATTGGCTTTAATCAATATCAATAAAAAACAATAAATGAAAAGTTTCATCAAGGAAAAAGAGATATTTTAGATATTCACCCTTGAAAGGACTTGAATTTGGCATTAGCACCCCCATATCCATTTGGGTTGTGCTAATCTATTTTGGGTTCTCTTGAAGGTTATATTTAGGGATCCCTCTTTCTCTTTCACTAATATTCATAAAAAATTGGTGAATCAACCACCTATCACCTTCTTTTTTGTGTTACATTTTGGTGAGCCTAATGCCTTCATGCTTTATATCTTTTGAGTTGGTAGCTGGATATTCATTATATGCATATGTTCCCTTATATTTTGGTAAACCCATGTCTTTCATGCTTTATACCTTCTCATTTGGTAGTTATTTCTCCTTTGAATTACATTTATAGATCTACTTTTCTACATTATATAGCTACTATAGATATATTCATTGTATTCTTGCATTTCATGTTTACATGCTTCCAAATAAAATACAAAAATATTTCATTTTATGCACTAAAATAGTTATCATTGCAATTGATTTATTGTTTATGCATTTACATTGATAAAAAATACAAAAACAAAATTACATTCCATGTATGTTTTTCATTTCTATTAGTGTTGCAATGCATCTATTTTCTCAAGGAGATAGCGGTTTTTCTTCCGTTCTATCACTTTTTCTTCTCCTAAATATCTCCCTCTCCATGAGGTCATATCAATGCAAGATGTTCTTAACCCATCTTTCAATAGTCTCTCTCTTTTTAAAGAAGTGTTTGAGATTTATGTTAACTCTTCTCTTGATATGTCCTTTCCCCATGTATATACTTGGTCAAAATTTGATTGGTCTAACTTTCCTTCTAGGATTGAACCTTTGAAAGTTTGCAAAGATCTCACTATTTGGGATGAACTGCTAGATGATAATGTTGACTATTCTCTTCCTCATGAAAAAACCTTTTCCCAAGATGATGATAAAATAATTGACACTTGTCCCATTTCCTCTAAAAAGATACCCTCAATAATTTTACTCTCAAACTCCTAATATACCTATCATCACTATTAAGGGTTATCCTTAATCTCCTCCAACTTTCACTACACCTAAGATCATAGTTAAAGGGTATGCTTTGAACAAGCCTATTATAACTGTTAATGAAAAACCTAGGAGTCCTTTGGATTCTATTAAGGATTATAATACAATGTCTCACAAATAATCCTCAACCTTCTAATCCAATATCTCTCCCAAATTCTCAACCCATGCTTCCTCCTCCACCTCGTCTTCCTCAAAATCTTGGAAAGGAGTATGATTTGGTAGAGCAATTACGGGATAGCCCTACCAATATTTATATTTGGGAACTTCTTCAAACTTCTCCTACATATCATGAATCTTTGCAAAACACTTTAACTACTCTTCCACCTCCTCCTCCCAATCAAGATAATATCAATTCCTTTTTGAAATGAGTGAGTGCTTCTCCTATCCCACCTCAAATTTTGTTTACTCAAGATTATTTACCTCCTAAAGAATTTCAAAATCAATACAATGCCCTTATGGTAGGTTTCCTCATCAATGGTAATCTCATTCGTAGGACCTTAATTGTTAATGGGTTTGGGATAAATGTTTGTAGTATGGATATGTTGAAAGAAATCAAAGTTGGTATTTGAACCATTAAACCTAATAATATTCCTATTTGTGGCTTTGAACACATTTCTAAGAAAAAATTAGGCATCATCACTTTACCTATTAAAGTAGGTCTGGTTATTCTAGATAGTCCTATTCATGTGATCCTTGGACCACTTAACTAAAATATTCTTTTGTGTAGACCTTGGTTACATACTAGATGTATGTTGTTCCTTCAACTCTATATCAAAAATTCAAATTTCTCTATAACATTGTGATGTACACTCTTCATGTAAATTATAGATCGAATAGTTGTTTAAACACATAATCCACTAAAACCTCTTAGTCTATTGAAGAAACACAAGAGCCATATTCTAAAACTCATTCTCAATCTCAAGATGATCCTCCTTCCTCTAATTATCTTTTGGATGACAATTGAGGATCCTTAGATTTCGCACCAACATTTATTGGAGAGTAAAAAGTTTCAGACCTCCAATGTATGCAATCTAAAACTGAAAAATAATTCATATAAAATCCTCTTTGTAATTATCTTAGTAAAATTTTTATTGTTGCTTCCGCTCCTAACAAATCTTGAGAAACTATCAAACCCAATTGTGATGACATAATGACTAATGAGGCTCCATTGAATCTTTCTCATATGGATTCTCGTTATGGCCCTGGTTATCATTTATTATAAAAACATGGATTTAATGGGAATGGATGTGGAAAACATGAACAATGAATTCAAGTTACCTTAGGAAATGGTGGGCATAAACATTCTTATGGGATAAGATTTAATCCTTGTAAGAAACCATAAATATTTATTGTTAACACCATTGTGAATCATAATTTTAAACCTAGTCTAGGGTGTGCATAAAAAAGTGTTAAGAGTAGTAAGGAACCTAAATAATAATTTGGTTTTGAGTCTCCTTCTTTGTCCACACCCTCTCCTTCATCATCCAACACTTCTCCTACATTCACTTTTAATCAAGAAATAATTTTGGCTTAAATTCTTCATGCTAAGGTGATTACTATACTTAAACATAAAAAAGAAACATATTCAACATCTTATATACTATTCCTTTTTGTATTTATCACCACTATCATGATCACTCTACTAATAATTGTCAAGTTTTACATTACAAAATCAAATAACTCATTGATAATGGTATTTTTTGTATATCATCTCGCAATGAGCTATTTTTCAATACTACTTTTTCTAAATAACATCTAAGTCTCTATTATGTGTCTCCATGCTATGTAACATCATTAAATTATTCCTTGGGGATCATTGTCATGCATAGTGTAGTACACTTTGTGAGTAGCATAATAGGTCCCCTTTACCCTTGTTCCTATACTTGGGGGAAGGATATTGTATCTATCTCTCTCATTATTCTTAAAGGATCCACTTTTCCCTTGAATAAGTGTTATTTATCTCTCATATGACATCACATCATACATATAAATATTGGTTTACATTAAGGATATGCATCCTTGATCATAACTTTTTTCATTGTTCAATATTGCGTGTCTAGTGAAGATAAATCCCTTACCCTGGTGACTAAGAGTGTGTCATCCTTCAAAAGGATCCATTTTCATAATATTTTCATGGTATTTCTTTTCATTCCTCCATCCCATGACCTCATAGGAGGTGTGACCTCTTTGGTTTGGACTTGGTGTTTCATATGGACATTGTCTTGGTATTAAAAGTGCTTCATCCTTGTTTTTATGTTCCTTAAGATGACCAGATAACACTTATGCTGTCATCTTAAGGGGGGTGCATACATGGCCTCCATATTGCATATAATATGTTCAATTTAAGCATAACATGTAGATTACACTAGCATAAAAAAATTTCTAGGGCCATATCACTCTCCTTTAATATTTTCAAAAAGAGTACACTAGTGATACAAATTATTATGGTGGTTTGTTTAAAACTTAGTTATGTTTGGTCTTGTAAGATGCTCTTAACCCAATGAACCTAAGTGCCCAAATGAATCTAAATTAAAAATATGATTTCCCCCACTCCCTTACTATTCCTGAGGGTTATTGAATTCTTATCCCAAAATTTTACCACCAATTCTACTTACAAGCCCTCTATCCTTGTAGCCCTATTTTGCGAGTACAGACAACTTAACTTTTGACTTTCCCAAAGAATCCCAAAAATATGGTGCAGATTTAGATACCCATTTTAATCCTAAACAAAATATTTCAAGATGAGGTGTGGTTTTTTGTAAATTATCTCTCAAAAAGTGTTGTTTCCACTAGCCCAAACCCTGAATTAGGCCTCCCTTAACAAAGATACTACAAGAAGGATTTAACCCTATACACTATAACTTTACATTTTCACTAGATATGTCATAAAACAAAATAATATTCCATTATTTTTCTTCTATAGCTTTCTCAAGTATTGGATCCACCATACTCTCCTTAAATTGCTTCAAAAACTAGGGCCTCCTAGTTCTGACTCTTCCACTCACTTTTAGGACCCCAACCAAAGTTCATAACCATGTATTTTACATAGAAATACACAATATCCAACAATATATCCCTCTCCTTAAGGAAAAATTATCGCTGATATACCCTAGCCTCCAAATTCACTAAATTTCCACTCAATAACTCGGTGATCACCTAATCCTCTGACTTCATCTGCACATATTCATGTTAGGTTTGTATAATAAATGTTAGGAAGCTATCATTCCATGTGAAACAATCCACATAATTCATGGAATGACCCTCTTCATTAGAAAACCAATCTGTTATTAGGAAAATCTGAGAATTACTTGACTGTCAACACAAAAATATTTGATTCTGAAACAAAATTTGATCTCAGTACATTTAAATGTATTAAAAATATAAACGTAAGGATCCTTAAAGAATTAATAACCTTAAATGAACACAAAAAAACTAAACCAATGCAAGAAACATTTGGAATTGCAGAATTTCTGAGTTTTATTACACCTTTGTTGTTACAGTCCTTACACAGGCATTCTCGCTATCATACAATGATGAAATTCTTCTTTATAGACCTCATCCTAAATTACTCAACCAATTTGGATTGGTTGGATGGCTTTGTTAAGGCTCAAAACCATCTAAAACTAAACTCCCTCCAAAATTCCACTTAGCCATTGTTATTTGAATTTTTAAATCCTTATTTTAATGCATTTCTTTAACTAAGACTTATTCCACCCATGCTATTGGATCATTTATAATAATTTCAACTCCTATTAACCCTAATTAGACTCTTTGGGTGCTATTTACCCTACTTGGAAATTATTTTGGTCCTAGGCCCTTATCAGGACCTTAAGTAAATTTGTCCATTACATCATTTATGTCAATACAATAATCTATAAGTGGCTTCAAGACCTCATAATTGATATTGGTTGTTTTCAAAGTCTTTATGCCTCCTTGGTGACTCCTATTTGCCTCCATGATGTTGTTTGTTCTCCCAGGTGCCCCTCCACCATATTCCCCAAAAATGAAACAATTCTTGTCCCAAGAATTTGATTGTGTCTTCCATCCACCACTCTGAACATGTCTTGGTTCCATCCTCTGTTTAGAGATCCAATAATATCCCAAAGTAACCTTCTTTTTGCCCCTCCAGCCTGTGTTCACATCACAAAATTTGTTATAAATTAAACATTTATTTTGATGTCCTCTTCTAGGACATTGCTTCTTGTAGTGGGACTATATTCCTATCCCCATCTCCTTGATTTTCTGTCTTTGCAACCTCTCACATACTTCATCCTTCATCTACTCAATAAGAGGAAAACTAATGGTCCCCATTTGCACAATTTAAAGTCCCAAATCCCTACATCATTAGGAATATCCTTCCCTTTAGAATTATTCCAATTTGCATCCACTTCCAACCAGTATCATGCTTGCTCTGACCCTGCACAATCTGATCTCCAAAACATATTATAATGTTCTCCCTATCCTTGCAAACCAAAGGTTGTAATTCATACTTCTCATTACCCTTATGCACAATTTAATTATTTATATATCCATCATCAATAATTATTCTAGCCCATTTCCATGGTATCCCTAAATCATATGTCCACAACTCATATTTATGACATCACACAAAACACTATCTTAATATGCACCAATTGAAAAATCAATGTGAACTCGCTCTTTCACCAAAAGATTCTGATATTTAGTAACCCATGTTGCATAGTATGGCTTAGGATGAGGAAAAGTCTTCAAATTCAACTTATTTACCAATTCATAAGAAACTAAGTTACTATGTGCACCAAAATCAATTATGATTTTGCATACCTTACCCTTTGCCAAGAAATTTGTTCTGAATATAGCCACTTGTGGTGCTGGTTGCATTGGTTTTCCTCTTCCCATTAGAAGACACTCCCCTAGCTCTGGATAAGCCAATATAGATTCAGTCTTCTCTTCTTCTTGTTTTATGATATGTGATCTCCTTTATTTGTTTTGATCTTGTTCACTCCAATTAGGACATTTTAAGGATTGATGCCCCGCTTCACTACAATGAAAAAAATACCTATGAAGACACCATTTCCTCTTCCTCCTCCAATTTTTCTACCTCTATGGTTGTATCCTCCTCTCTAATCTGATGTGGATTCCTTTCCCTTAAATTTTTCATTTCTTCTCTAAAAAGATACATTTGTTTTGCCACCTCTTCCTCTCAGAGCTCCTCCTCCTCTATTTCTTTGTCTCTTATCCTTCTTCTTCAACTTGTCCTATGCTCTAACTGCAAGTTGAAAAAATTCTCCTAGGGTCCTTGACACAATCAAATTTATCTCATCTTGTATGTTGTATCTTAGGCCATTTATGTATTTGGCCACATTCTCATCCTCATCTTGTACTACTCCCCTAATGCGTACAGTGTGAAATTGTTTAGTGTAGGACATAATATCCATGTCCCTTTGCTTCAAGTTGTTCCTTCTCATCTTGATTTTTATTTCCAAATCTGATGGAAAGAATTGACTCTTCACCATAGTCTTCATCCTCTCCCAATTTGAGATTGTGTTCAATCTCCTTTTTATCCTCTCATTTTGAATGCTATTCCACCTTGTAATGGTTGTTCCCCTTAACCTTCCTTAGTCAACTTCACCTTCTTCTCCTCTTCTACATCCTCAAGATCAAAATAATTCTAAAGTACTTCTACACATCCAAGAAATTAATCAATGTAAATCTTCCCTTGGTATATTGTAAAATAAACATGCCCCTTTCCAAAATTTCCTTGTACTACTCTAATAAGTCTCATGAACCTCCTCTCCTTAGGATCATTTTCTTCCATATGACCCCTATTGGCTTGTCCTTCATTGTAATATTCTTCTCCTTCATGGTTTTCTTCATAAACCTCTTCTCTCCTAGGTTATCTTCTCTCTTTTTCCAGTTCCTCTATCCTCCCTATCAATTTTAATCTTTCCCTTATTAACTATCTTTATTCTCTTTCCTTTTCTACTTCTAAATCTCTCTTCTCCCTCTTCTTATTCTCAAGGGCTTCCCTCAACTCTTCTAGCTCGCTTGCCATTTTATTCTTGGGTGCCATACCTTAAAAATTTACTTTATAATAAGTCCCAAAAATATATACTTAGTGAGCTCTGATACCAATTGATACAAAGGTTTATGGTGGGTTTTTTTAAACTTAGTTATGTTTTATCTTCTAAGGTGCTCTTCACCTAATGACTCTAAGTGCCCAAATGACTCTAACTTAATAATATGACTTCTCCCACTCCCTTACTATTCCTAAGGGTTCAAGATAACTCAAAACATTTCTCCAATAATTCCGAACTAGTTCTTTAAGTCTTACTCCAAGATCTTACCACCAATTCTACTTACAAGCCCTTTATCCTTGTAGCCCTATTCCATGAGTGCAATCAACTTAAATTTTCACTTTCCCAAAGAATCCCCAAAACCAATTGAAGATTCAGATACCAATTTTCATCCTACACAACATATGTCAAGATTAGGTGTGTTTTTTTGCAAATTATGTCTTAAAAATTATTGTTTCCACTAGCCCAAACCCCCAATTAGGCCTCCATTAACAATGGAACTACAAGGACTTAACCCCATATAGTATAAGTTTCCACAATCACTAGATATATCATAAAACAAACTAATATGCCATTATTTTTCTTCTATGGATTTCTCAAGTATTGGATCCACCATACCCTCCTTAAATTGCTTCAAAAACTAGGGCCTCCTTAGTCTTACTTGTCCACTCACTTCTAGGACCTAAACCAAGGTTACTCACCATTATTTGACATTTAAATACACAATATCCAACAAAATATCCCCCTCCTTAAGGCCAAAATCTCTCTGCTATACCCTAGCCTCCAAATTCATCAAATTTCCACTTAATAACTCGATGATCACCTACTCCTCTGACTAGATCTCCACATATTCATGTTAGGTTTTTATAATAAATATTATAAAGGTATCATTCCATGAGAAAAATTCCACATCATTCATGGAATGACCCTCTTCATTAGAAAACCAAACTGTTATAAGGAAAATCTAAGAATTACTTGACTGTCAGCACAAAATTATTTAATTCTGAAAGAAAATTTGATATCAGTACATTTAAATGTATTAAAAATACAAATGGAAGGATCCTTAAAGTATTAATAACCTTCAATGATCACAAATATACTAAACCAATGTAAGAAACATTTGGAATTGCAGAATTTCTGAGTTTTATTGCACATTTGTTTTTACAGTCCATACACAGGAATTCCCCATGTCGTACAATAATGATATTATTATTTATAGAACTCCTCCTAACTTCCTCAACCAATTTGGATTAGTTCTACGGCTTTGTTAAGGCTTAAAGCCATATAAAACTAAATTCCCTCCAAAATCCCACTTAGTCATTGTTATTTTAATTTTTGAACTTTCAAATCCAGATTTTAATGCATTTATATAACTAAGACTTATTCCACCCTTTGTATTGGATCATTTATGATCATTAAAACTCCTATGAGCCCTAATTATACTCTTTGGATGCTATTGACCCTAATTACAAGGTATTTTGGTCCTAGTCCCTTACCACGACCTTCAAGACATTTGTCCTTACATCATTTATGTCATTACAATAAGCCATAAGTGGCATCAAGAACTCATAGTTGATCTTGGTTGTTTTCCAAGGCTTCATTCCTCCTTGTTGACTCCTAGATTCCTCCATGATTTTTTTTTTCCTCCTAGGTGCACTTGCACCAACTAGCATAACACAATTCTCTAAGGCTAGTTACTCTCTTTTTCACATATTTAGTATTGGTTGACTAGCATAACACAATTGGTGTAGGAGAAATTGTGTAGGAGAACCCTAGTTAACATATGTGTTTTTTTTAGCACTTATTGATTCCTTGAAGGTCCTAGTGGCCTTTAGGAACAGTTAGAATCAAAGGTTTCACATTGGACACCCTTTGTAAGACCTAGTTCCAAGATTGGCATTTTATAAGCCCTTGGTCAACTATTGGTCAAATAATGTCCAAAACCTTAAATTTAGGTTATTTTATCATGTTTATATCCATGTGGGATAATAAATCATAGGTTTGGACACAGTTTGGTCACTTAGAGTGAAAAGTTGCAAAATATTGCAAAATTACTAAAAAGTTGTCAAGATTCTTTTAAGAAGCTTTGACAACTTTTGTCAAATATTGTAAAAACCATTCCCAAATAGATAATTAGTTTAAAAATTGGATGTAACCATTGGGAAATCCTAAAAAATCCCTTATAGGTGGGTGGTAGGAGAAATTTTGTAACTTGGCATTCAAAATAATAAAAATCAGCATTTTCCTGCAAATTTGAGAAATAGTCATTTGATATAGATAGGTACGGAAGGTTGGGAAGGAAAGTATGATATATTAAGGTATCCCCATGAAGTACCTTCCTTTTTCATTTTGTCTCATGACCTAACATCTTGTAATTTGAAAGTTATTGTGTTTTTATTCCTCCTGTCTGGTTTGTAGGCCCTAAATCAGGGTTTCATAAAAAATTATACATATTCCTTGTTTCCACAATGGGAATCTAATGACCCTTGGTGGAAATAATGTATTGAAAATTATGTTTAATATTATGTAGGTTTGGTTTGATAAAATGCAGGGAGATGGGATTTCCATGATGCCCTAGGTGTACATGTCCATATGGGCACCAATCAAGCGATTGAGTACAATCCACATAAATTATCATAAGAGATTAATCAAGGCTTAAATTTGAGTCCGAGAAGTACTTACACAATCCCTCACATTATCCAAGTGTTTTTTTGAGTCCTAGTTGTATGGAATAGGTACTTGTAGTGTAATTGGAGGCCTAATTAGCCCTATTTGTTTAGGCAAAACAATGTGTCTTTTTGTTTTCCTTTTCCTTTCAAGCATTGGTGCATTGGTATAATCCATTTGGCCATAAAGGGTACTTGAATCTCTACTTTTTTATGGGGTTATGTGGAACACTTTCAAACTAAGCCCAAATTTCCATTTGAAAAGGCTACAAGCCGAGGAGGGGCTTATCATAGCAACCATGACCAAATTAGTGTACATGGTAGGTAGGACCATTGGATTCTTGTCTTAGGGACCAAAATAGACCAAATACATGAGCATAGGTTGCCCCTGGTCCTTGGAGTCATTTCATGGGGAGTTGTTGTCAAATTGGTGTAAGTGCCTAATAAGCCAACTATTAGGAGTTGGTATTGGAGACTTGATTGAACCTAGTGATTAGGTTTCCCTATTGGGAATAGGTTGTGATAACCTAGAAACAAGTCATTTCTTCACTTGTGATAAGTGTAGAGGCACTCTACCTCTTGGTGTTGAAGATTTGGAGGATACCTAGTGCTTTTAGGGCTTCTGACTATCCACTCTGCATCAAGTGGTATCAGGGTGATGTATGCTCCTAAGGATGAAGAAATCCCTGCAAGGGTTAGGAACATGGAACTTGCAAGGATAGTGAGAGAACAAAAGGTAGCGAATGAAACCCTGACTAGGAGGCTTCAAGAACTTGAGAACAAGGTATAAAGGGGAAGAGAAGACATTTATAATGGTGAATAAGGGAGTGAAGAGGAAGATGACACTCCTAATCAGGATGAGAACATTTTTGCAGACCAGAGACCCCTCTTAGATGCCTTAAAGTCTATGGGGAGAAGAAACAATGAGGAGAAGTTGGACTTACCAACTTTCAATGGAAAGATGAATGCAAATTTGGCCTTAGATTGGATTGAGGCCTTGACAATCTTCTTTGAGTGTGAAGACATTTTTGAGAAGCAAAGAGTAAAGATGAAAAAATCCAAGTTGAAGGGAGTAACCCTAACTTGTTATAATTTCATCCAAATAGAGAGGGTGAAGAATGGTAGAATCATGATCACTTCATGGAACAAGATGATAGCATTGATAAAGGAGACATATGTACCTAAAGATTATGGGGTACAACTCCATAGAAGGAAGCAAAACCTAAAGAAAAAATACATGGATGTAGGCTCATACACTAAGGAGTTCCTAAAACTATGCATAAAGACTAATGCATCATAGAATGAGGAAGAAAAACTAGCAAGAAACATGAATGGTCTCAAAGTGTCCTGGTGCAGGGGCACCAAGCATCAACATGAAATTCATGAAGCCACTCCAAGTACACAAGAAGACTATGAAGAAAATCAAGTCACCTAATGAATATCAAAGGATCAAAGAGGTTAAAGGGATTTTAAACAATGTAAATCCAATAAATTATTGTATNTTGGCACCTTTGATGTTTTAATGTCATCCAATGGCATTCAAATAAATGGATTTCATTTATATGTTCTAAGGGTCAAATTTGGCTGTAATATGGACCAATAGTGTCCAAAGGTGTTTTTGGGTAGTTAGGAGTATAA
>MU223440.1:680014-691043 GCA_018584345.1 Thuja plicata | reverse complement strand
ATGGGGAGGAGTCTTGGTAAATTTAAGGTCATTTGAAGCCTCCAAGGGCTTAGGAAACCATAGTAACTCTTGCAATTTGTAACTATCCTTTATTGTTTATAGTCCCACTACCCTTACCATTGCATCATTTCCATTCAAGAAGAACTAAGCCTACATAGCCCTACATCAGTAAAAAAATGTTATCAGATGGAAATCCAGGTAGAGGAGAAATGGAAAAGAAAGCATGACTTTGGCAAAGGAAAAAGAAATGATGGTGGAAAGAGTTTCAGAGGAAGGGGTACCTCTTGGAATAGAGGACAATATAGTAGCAACAACAGAAAGACCCCTGACCAAGGCCAAGGAGACAAAGAACATGGTGAATACATTTTCAGAGGGAACTTTAGAGGAAGGAGACCCTTCAATAGAGGAAGAGGAAGAGGAAATGGACCTTTGAAATGTCACTACTAAAACCAGCTTGGAAACCATCCAAGGAGATACCCAAAGAAAATAAATAACAAAAACCATAGAGAAAGGAGGACAAAACTCATTCAAGAAGAAAAACAAGAGGAGCTTTCCTACAAGTACCACAAACCCATAAACCACCTCAAAGGAAGAGCCACTTCAGGACAAAGATCAAATGCCATGGAAAGGTATGTAATCTCCTTATTGATTCATGTTCAACTAAAAATTTGGTGTCTCTTGAAATGGTCCAAAAATTAAACTTGTGTAAGAAGCCACACCCCTTTACCTACCATGTCTCTTGGTCAACTAAAGGTCAAAAAACTCTAGTGACTAAACAAGCATGGGTAGAATTCTTTATAGAAGATTTCAAAGATAAATTACTTTGTGATGTAGTAGAAATGGATGCTTCCCACATCTTACTAGGAAGACCTTGGAAATATAATGTAGATGCCACACATCATTGTAGGAAGAACACCTACTCCATCAACAAGAATGGGGTAAATTTCACCATGAAGCCCCTTCCCGATGCTAAAAATGATAAAGAACCTACTATTATCACCATAGGTGAAAAGGAAATGTTGCAAGTATTGAAAGAACTTGAAACTGAAGGTTTTGTACTGATCTCTAAACCCAAGGATAGCATAAGATATGATGATAATGATCCCATACCAAACAAAGTTAAGGAACTGTTATACAAATATAGTGATGCCACTGCTAGTGACTTGCCCACAAGCCTCCCTCCCTTAAGAGAAATAAGTCATCAAATAGACCTAATACCTGGTTCTTCCTTACCTAATAAGGCTCCATATAAGATGACACCTACTCAGCATGTAGAGATTAAAAAATAGGTTAATGAACTATTAGAGAAAGGACTGATTCAAAAGAGCCTTAGCCCATGTGCTATCCCATCATTCCTAGCATGCAAGAAAGATGGAAAGTGGAGGTTATGTACAGACAGTAGGGCCATAAACAAAATAACCATAAGATACATATTTCCCATTCCAAGAATGGAAGACTTACTTGATGAATTAGGCACTGCTTGTTACTTCACCAAGATAGACTTGAAATTAGGATATCACCAAATTAGAATAAATCCAGGTGATGAATGGAAGACTATATTTAAAACAAATGAGGGTCTTTTTGAATGGATTTCCATTCCTTTTGGGTTAAGCAATTCCCCAAGCACATTCATGAGGCTCATGTATGAGATTTTCATTGATTTTATTGGAAAGTTTGTAGTAATCTATCTTGATGACATACTAATTTACAGTCATAGTAGAGAAGAACATCTTGGACATGTGAACCAGGTTTTGAGGAGACTTCATCAGCACAAGTTACTGATTAACTTGGAGAAGTGTATGTTTATGAAGAAGGAACTTGTGGTCCTAGGGTTTGTCATCTCACAAGGCACCCTAAAAATGAACCCTAAAAAGGTTGAAATGTTGGCAAGTGATCAAATTTGGTAAATATGATTCACTTTTTGGTTGTCATTTATGGAAACACATATGGGTTTAATTTCAATTACTTTGAAGATAAGTTTTGATGTTTCAAAATCAACTAAGTATAGTAGTAGAGATACAGAAGTAATTTTGATGTCAAAGATAAAGATCAATGAATTAGGGAAAGTGAGCTTAGAGGCAAATAGTATGGAGTATGTTTGACCTCTACCTAAGATAGATTTGGATTTGGTTAAGTGTATGATGAGTTATAAGGATTTGAAGACAGAAAAACTGTAGAAGAACAATGATACAGAGCAGTTGGACAACAATGAAGATTGAGGGAGTATGACTTGGACTCCAGGAAATCAAAGTTGTATTTTGGTTGTTGATAGCCTATACATTGACTATGCATTTAATGTTTACTATATTAAATGTATTTTGTATTGAAGGACGACTTAGTAATATTTGTAATATTCATACTGAGAGCCGACTTTGTAAAGCTGAGAGATATATATGTAAGATATTTTTGGTAAAGATGGTATGAAGTTTTGTAATAGTTATATGGGAGAGAAGATATGCGAATGGAAGAGTAGAGAAATACAAAGATGATTGAAGAACTATAAAGGAACTATTAAAGCATTATTCATGCTTGTTTTTTTCATTACTGAGAACTTTTTGTAACTGAATTATATTGTAAGAGTTGTAATCTCAGAGGCCCTTAATAGGGTGTTGTGAACCTTTAACAGGGTTGTTTTTCCTCTAACAAGGAAATTTACTATGTAATATTCAGCTCCTAACATGGATAGGTCTCCTTACTGGGACACTATACTTTAGTGCATGCTTGTGGGTATCATCCCCACTCAGGTTTTCTCTTAGACAGGGTTTCCTCATAAACAAATATGGTGTTATGGGTACTGTGTCATTTACTTATATTCTTTACTTTACTACAAATGTATGATTAATGTTTAAGTGGAAGAAGAATTTATTTAAAGTGCTATTATACTGATTCACCCCCCCCTCTTAGTATAATCCAATCCTAACAATTGGTATCAGATCTTTTGACCCTTGGAGAGAAAGCCTAACAACTTGAGGGAGATCAGAATGGATTTGGACATGCTACAAGAAAAATTTGATGCTGCACTTGAAGACCTTGATAAAGAAAAAGAAGAGAATGGAGAATTGAGATTCAACATGAGAAGAGCTGAGAAATTTATAAAGAAACTCAAAGAACATCTTGATCTTTCCAGAAGTCAAAGAGAAGATCTTGTGGTCCAGATAAAAGAGGATTTAGACGAGGACAATTCAAATTAGGTGAAACAACTAAAATAAGAGATTGAAACTCTGAAACATGAAAATAAGTCTATGGCTATAGAAGTAAAGATATAGAAGGATGCTAAGAATAAAGTTGAATAAATGTTAAATAGTGCATTGAATCAAATATACGATGAGGCTGACAACTACAAGAATAAATACCTAGAATTGGAGAAATACAATCAGATTGTGAAATGTGAACTTGTTGAAGAAAAGAATCACATTGAGAAACTTCACACCAACAGTGATTTGATTGATGAACAACTAGACAAACAGAAACCTAAAGGTGATATGACTGGTATTGGCTTCAATGAAGTTGAATTTTCAAAGATTCAGGAAGAGAAATCAGATGAGAAGATTGATGCTATGAAACCATCTATTGAATAATCTAAATAGAAGATCAAAAATTTTAGAGGTAGATGCTTTGGTTGCAACAGATTTGGAGACATGAAGAGAGACTGCAGAGGTAATTCCCCTTTCAGAACTTTTTCTAGTTATTGTTTTAACTGTAATGGATATGGGCACAAGAAAGAAGAATGCAAAAGATCTAATCAATTAGGATATAGAAAAGACAATGGAAGAGAACCTATAGTGAAACCTACATGCTACAAACATAAAAACATTGGACACATTGTGAAGTACTGTAAGTTACAAGTTAATCAGGAAAGAAGACCTCCTATATGTTACAAATGCAATAATCCAGGACATATATCAAAGTTTTGCAGGTATAATGGAGTATATAATAGAAGAACACCACCTCCTATGAATTCATAGAAGAATGGAAATGATACTATTAAGAGTATTGCAAATGTGAAGAATGATTTTGAAATTTTTTTTAAAGAAGAAGACAAAAATACTGGTAAGATATGGAAGATTAAAGAAACAAGTGAGACATCAATTCAGGGAGAGTTAGTAGATGCTACTGGATCTTCTCCTAAAGGTAGCAAGACAAAATCAAACTAATTGGCCAATCATGGCCTTAGGGAGAGCATTGAATATAGACATCAGAATTTATTCTGCCCCAAAATTCATAGATTGAGCTCATGCCAGCTTGTGTGTGAACTAAGCCAACATCATGGATTATATACCTAAGAGCGCACCATCAGCCAACTTGTATATTGTGTTTACGAGATCTAGTAGCTGACTGGACAGTATAAAGTGAAAATTAAAGTTATAACCTAACTTGTATAAAGCACCATTTGATGACCTATCTATTCACAATTTGACAAAGAGTGAGCTAAGGAGATCAGAGAGCAGAAGCATTTAGACTATTCTACATTTTCTGTGTGTAATCGATTGGAGCATAAAACTCAGATTTTAGCAAAAGAAAGGTATTTTACATTATCTTCCTATGGATGCATCCATCATTTCGATGTTGTTGATTGTCCTAGATAAAAATTCAATAAACATCTGTATAAGTCTTGTGAAGAGGATTTGGAGGGAGCATTTTGACAAAACCCATAGGGTGTATTGCACGTAGAATACATTAGGGCTTACATACATTGTAAGTATGATACATTGGGAGACAATGAAATACTCACTGAAATGGAAAATATGACTGAAAAAATGAATCATGAAAGATGAATTCAAACACATTAGTTATTTGAGCATAATGAAGGTTATGGATTTATGCGAATTTGATGAAAATGAATGGTTTAATATATTGATGAGCAGGGTTCATGATCAGTTCATATGGATTGGTGACCAACCTATGAAAAATTGTAGTGACCTATTCATGAGATCACTGGATTAGACAACACTAGAGTTATACCTATTGTAGAGAAGCATGTGAAGAAAGAAGTCAAAACCCTAACACATTCTAAATGGGATAGAAGGGCAATGACAGTAAATGATATCTTTCAACAAGATGTGAGATTGATTGCCATGATACTTAGATATAATTTCTACTATAGTAGCAGACCTAACTCAGTATCTGCTGGAGTAATCATGACGACATGGAGAATGGTGAAGGAAAACATAAAATATAGCCTATGCGAAGTTTTGGCTCAACAATTTCTGGAGAATGTGAAGCTAGTAAAGAAGGATAGAACTAAAAATTTCAGATTTGGTTCGTTGTTGATGCATATGTTCATTCATATTGAACACAAGTTTCATGTTTTACATCCTAGTGGTTGGAAGTCTGGAGTACCCATTGGCATACTAATTTCATAGAGTTACAAAAGGAAGAATACTACTTGGGTAGATGGAGAACTATTTTCTATGATCAAATTCTATAGAAAAAGAGGAAGACAAGATACAGGTTACATGAGGACATTTTGGAAAAGTACAAGGATACAATTTGTTTCATGGTTGAAACTGATTGTGTATATTTTGAAGCAGTTACACCTAGAAAGAAATGGTGTTACCCCAAGGGCTATGAAGTGAGTTCTGAAGTACTCACCATGCAAGTAGAACATGTTCTTGCATCAAAAGTTGTTACAATAGAAGAAAGATGGGGAATCTATGATGAAAAATCAGCAAAGGTGAAAGAGGAACAATCTAGAGGAAAGAGGAAAAGGAAAATTGCTAACCTTATTCATGGTTACGGTTTAAAAGCTGGACTAATAGAAGAAGAATTGAAAGAAGTCAAGCAGAAGATGATAGAGAGATCTCTTGGAGTACCAAGTGGAAGCACTAATGCCCCTTTCACTCATGAGGTTATTATGGTAGATAGTCCACCTCCTCCGCAATAGAAAATAGAGCAATAAAAGGATGTCACTCCTAGAGTTACAAGATTAAGTAAGCCTAAATCACCTAAAGAGAAAACCACAACAAGAGAAGAGAAGAAAATAGTAAAACACATTTGGAAACCAGACATGAAGAAGCTAGAGAAAAGAGCACTAGAGAAAGGTAAATTGGTTATAATTGACATATACTATAACAGGTATAAGGAATCAGATAAGCTAAAGATAGAAGACATTGTGATAGAGAATTTTCTTACATTTAAGAAGACTCTTCTAGAAATTGAAGGAAGTATACCTATAGATCTGTATGCAAAATTGGAGAACAGAAAACACTTGGCACAGATTAAGGATGATCAAATCAGAATTAAGGAAATTGATAACATGATGCTTGTGTTATTAGTACAAGAGAGGGATAATATATTTAAAGAACTGAAACCTCTATTAAGAACTATGGTTAGACTATTGAAAATAATGGCGAGGAAGTATGATGAAGTGACTGAGGAAACTCAGAAGGAATTAGAGAAGATTCTAATGAGTTCTACTTCTAGAAAGCCCTCACCTCCTAAAACCACATCGCCCACACAATTGGTAATGGGTGAAAGATCAAAGGTGATAGAGACATCCATAGAGAAGAGTGAAGTAGACCCTCCACCAGATTTCTATGTCTTTGGTGTGGTAGTGATACTTGACCCCTCACAAGATGAGAAGGACCCCTTTGCAGGAAATTTGGAGACCTCTATTGTAGATGAAACAAAACAAAAAGAGGAAGTTGAGCGGAAAAAGGATGATGAATAGAAGATGAAAATAAACAGGCAAACTCACCATCTATTTCTTTGTTGGCATGCAGTGACATAAATGTGGATAGCATGGATGAAGTTGAATTGGTAAAACTGGCATTTACTACATTAAACAAAGAAAAAGAAAGATCTGATCAGAAAGGAGACAAGAAGGCAAAAGTAATTACTAGAGATATTGATACTGTGAATAAATTGCTTCTAGTACCTATAGTTTTCCAGCACAAAGATGAAATTGAGAACTTGAAAATTACACTAGATGAATTTGATGGGCATTATGAAAATTTGCTGAAGATTTCAGAGGAGAAGGCAGAGAAAACATATTGAGAGAAGAAGCTGACATAAGTCTACAAGTCCATCACATGGGACTTAGACATTATAAAAACTTGTTTGAAAAATGCAAAGAGTTGCACTGGGCATGGGAGAAAATTGTTTAGCTATTGCATGAATTTGATTAGACATATTCAAAATATTGAGGACATTATTGCCAAGGAAAGGGAAACTCTAAATAGTTTGATGGATGGTTGTGGAACATCTTCTTAGTCCACAATAGAACTAGACACAAAAGTTACAAGAATATTGGCCAAACTCAGTGTTTTGGAAAATGAAAAAGAGAGAGTATTGAAAAGATTTAATTTGCTGAGGAGCTTTGTCACTCCGAAGTTATCCATACTTGAAGCTCATCTATCAGATTTGGAGAAAGTTCCAGATTCATTGACTAAAGGTTTACCCACAAAATTGAAAGAGGCTAAAACTGCATCATTTGCAATGAATGGTTTGATTCACATTAGTCAGATATCGTTCAAGACTTGGAGCACAAAAGTGAAGCTTTTGGAAGACTCTTTTCAGGATATTCTGAAACTGGTAAGAAAGAACTAAAGCTTATTACTTTTTATGCACCTTTGTCATTGTTGTCAAAGGGGGAGAAGAGAAAAAAAAATAGAGAAGAGAATAAAAATAAAAAAATATAAAGAGCAAAAAAATATGAAGAAGAGATAAGGAGAAGGAGAGATAGTTTTTGATTGGTTGGAACACTTAGTCATTTTTTTTGTTTAAGTGTTTTCATCAATGCCAAAGGGAGAGATTGTTGGCAAGTGATCAACTTTGGTAAATATGATTCAGTTTTTGGTTGTCATTTATGGCAACACATATGGGTTTAAGTTTGATTACTTTGAAGATAAGTTTTGATGTTTCAAAATTGACTAAGTATAGTAGCAGAGATACATAAGTACTTTTGATGTTGAAGATAAATATCAATGAATTAGAGAAAGAGAGATTAGAGGCAGACATCATGGAGTATGTTTGACCTCTACCTAAGATCAATTTGGATTTTTTTAAGTATACGATGAGTTAGAAGGATTTGAAGATAGAAAAATTGCAGAAGAACAGCGATACAGAGCAGTTGGACAACATCAAAGATTGAGGGAGTATTGTGCGTGCTAAAAGTGGAACTTCTTAATTAGTAGTACACTTCAACATATTCATTATACTTCAGTTGCATATAGGAATGAATATGGATTCATTCATCCTGCATGTCTGAAAGAATCGACCTGTTGCCTTGTAGAAGGTAGGAGTATGAGCTTGCTCTTAGATCATTGCAAGCTCAGTGACTACACACTAACCTAAATGAAGGATTTTTAAGCTATGATAAATGATCTGAGATGATATGCATATGTAGTCTGTTGTTCATCCAAGCTACTTAAGATTGATTTTAGAAGCACCAAATTGAAAATTGAAAGATTCTTTTTAAAACCCAAATTGAATGTGCTCTAATGATTAGATTTGCATGCTTGAAATCAAAACAACAATGCTAAATGATAAATGCTAAGAAAAGAGAAGAAAATGCAGTATAATAATGTTAGAAGAAAGTTAGGGATCCTTTGTGAAGGAAAAGAGTTTCTCTTTTATAGAAATCTCTCTCGAATCAATGGTTGAGATCGAACAAAAAGAGTGGCTCAGATTCGATTGAAGAAGCACAATCCATGTGCAAGTGATGTGATTGGTCGAGAGAGTCAGTTGACTAAACTGACTAATCAGTTGTTTTGGAAACTTCCATATTCAATTTTCAGTTAACTTAAATGTTTCCAAAATGATAAATAGTGGAGAATCAGTTAACTGAGTGGAACTAGATTGTTTCCATTTTGATAATAAGTCAACTGAATTTGATGATGTCATATGCATTTTTAATAATTTTATAGATTTTGAATGCACATTTATGTTTTTAATTAATTTAATTACTTTTTGATTTAATTGACAATTTTTTAATTTTTATTTAATTAATATGCCATAATATCAATTAAATAATTAACATAAGATATATTTACCAATGTATTGTGATTTTAGTAATTAATTAATTAATCAAGTAAAATGATCGATTAGGACCTAGGGTTTAGGTTAGATCAGTTTGAATTCGATAATTGCCTGTTTGATTTGGGACTTAGGTTTAATCAAGATTAGGGTTTCTTAATTAATTGTTGAGATTGGGGGTCTAGGGTTTAGGTGACCATTTTTAGGTGATTACAAGTATGACTTGGACTCCAAGCAAATAAAGTTGTATTTTGGTTGTTGATAGCCTACACATTGACTATGCAAGAGCTTCGACTATGCATTTAATGTTTACTATATTGAATTTATTTTGTATTGAAGGTTGACTTAGTAATATTTGTAATATTCATACTGAGATCAGACTTTGTAAAGTTGAGAGATATATATGTAGGATATTTTTGGTAAAGATGGTATGACAGTTTGTAATAGTTATCTGGGAGAGAAGATATGCAGATGGAAGAGAAGAGAAAGACAAAGATGATTGAAGAACTATAAAGGAACTATTAAAGCATTTTTTATGCTTGTTTTGTTCATGACTAAGAACTTTTTGTAACTGAATTGTATTGTAAGAGTTGTAAGCTCAAAGGCCCCTAATAGTGTGTTGTGAACCTTTAACAAGGTTGTTATTGTCGAAGATAATTATTCAATTGTGTATTTTCATTGATGTTACACATTTATATACACTTATGTAGTGGTGTTACAATAATGTCTACATTCAGAGCGAGCATAGTTGGTAAACAGAATGAGTTGAGGTTGGGCATTGAAGAAGTTCAGTGTTGACCGAGTTCACTCCGGCATTTCAGTTGCAGCCGACTAACAATGATTTATATTATGTAATTAAATGGTTATATGAGGCCAACTGTATTATGATTTATCATTTAGAGTTTATTCAAGCTGACTTGACAAGGCTTACCATGTATTTATGAAAGGTCAAGTTTTGATTGAATGTGTTTTTATCTAAGTATGGAAGCGAAAGTGAAAAGGCAAAAGTTTGGAATTTTGTGACATGAAGAGTGAAGGAAAAATAATAAAAAA
The DNA here is from genome assembly GCA_018584345.1 of Thuja plicata. Lineage (NCBI taxonomy): Eukaryota > Viridiplantae > Streptophyta > Pinopsida > Cupressales > Cupressaceae > Thuja > Thuja plicata. Next base: position 681,014 of record MU223440.1, on the reverse strand, counting down.
AAATAACATAACTTCATCTTCTAATCCTTAATATTCATCATAATGCCAAGTTAAACTAAAACCCATAAAAGCAATTAAATTTTAATTAATAATTAAATTAAACTAATCTAATTTTAATAGAAAAAAAAACAAAACAAAAATTAATAAAATTAAAAATTAAATTATTTTAACTTTAATAAAATTAAAATTAACTAATATAAAATTCACTAAAATATCAATTAAATAAACTAACTTAACATTTTTTTTAAACCGAATTAAAAATTTAATATGTAAAAAAAAAAAAAATATTAAACAATAAATATTTGGGATTATCGTTAAGGGACTAATATATATAGTGAAGTTAATTCTTAATCAATTAATTTACTTTATATTAAGTCATGATGTCATTAATGTACGCTCCTAGGCAGATTTATTAATGGATGAAATGAGTATATCGTATGCTTGTAGATGGTTTAAATAGATGGGAAATGTTATCCATGTATGTTCATTTTTCAGTCTTTTAAGACGTTCTATTTTTATGCATCTTTGTGGATCTCTTTTGCTTGTATATGTTGTTATCTGGGACATTAGACGACCTAGGATGTATACAGAGGTTGGGGGGAATATTTATCTTTTTTGATTACTCTATGGCGTGTGTGTTCCTGATTTACCCTAAACTGACCATGAAGACCCTTTCGATTATGTACCTATATGTGTACCTATGTGTGACCATTCCTGTTGTATGGGATATTGATTTGGGGGTACACTAGGGTTGTGACCTATGCTATATCTGTTGAGATTTTTGAGCCTAGGGTAGGTTACCTAGATGCATAGTAGGAGGTGGCTTGCAATAAGTTCCATGTCTGTAAGAGACTACTATGGTTGCTTATTGTAGAGTTTCTTAATAAGTGATAATTAAAGACATATTTGAGAGATTAAAATGAATTAATAAGATGTATCCTCACCCATGCTTGAGTGCTAGTATAGGCTAAGATGGTTTGGAGAAGATGTTAGTTTCCCT
>MU223440.1:645180-678307 GCA_018584345.1 Thuja plicata | reverse complement strand
GAACCAGGAACACCAAGTGCAACAGAGGTACAAACACAGGATAAAGGGCGGTGTCATCGACACATTCTACATGGGCTAATGTCGTGGAAGGTACGCTCACTTGACAAGAGTGGATGTGCCTAAGGCATATGCATCATAATCCCCCCATGGCACTTTATAACACAGTGCGGGTACATCAACCGAACCAGGTGTGCAAGATCCCAAGAAAAGAAGAAGAAGGCACTTTATCTTAGTGCATTTACAGAAAAGAATGCATCAGAATGAGCATGCAAGCTCAGAAGTCAGAAAGAAGAGTGCACTATGAACTCAGAGGAAGAGATCCCCGGACCTGTAGAACCAAGCACACCACCAGAGGGCATAAACTGCATAACTCAGAGGAGTGAAAACCCAGAGAAGAATCTGGAAGAAATACCTCTGCCACTGAATAGTACACAGAATCAGCTTTTTGACGATATCTTGTTTGCCGAAAAAGGAGTCTGGATGAGCCAGATATGACTCCCAGAAGGCAAAACAAAATATCGGACTTCAACAGAAAAAAACGCTATTGGAATGGTGGAGCCAAAACCTCTAACCCCCACCATCGGAACGTTCTCAGAAAGAGATTTCCGACGGTATATGGAAGTCAGAAAAATACCCCCGTATGCTCCCTGTAGAGCGAAAAATGCCCAGGTACCCCCAAAAAACTAAAAAAGGTTACAATAAGGCCCCGGGGGCTAAAAAAATTGAGCCCCCGGGCGCATGGCGCACTCCGGGGGCTGGGCCGCAGCCCCTGATTTCCCATAGGACCAACTGCGACCGCTAAAGGGCCCGCGGGGGCTGCAGAGAGGGCTCCGCCCGGAGCGGAGCGGGGGTTGCGCGCGGGCTCCAGCGGAGCGGAGCAGACGGTGGCGGGGGCCGCGGAGGGCGGTGGGCACCGCGGAGGGGCCGCAAGGGGCAGCAGTTGAGAGGCGGCGGAGGGCCGCAGGCCGAGCGGTGGAAACTGCCAGCGGAGGAGAGGATGCAGGCCGGGCGGTGGAAAAAGCTGGTGGTGGACGCTGCACAGGCGCGGCGCGGGCCGGGCGCTGGCCGGGCCGCGGTGGGGCGGCGACGGCGCACCGGCTGCACAATTTGATATGCACTATGTGCATTTTTTAAACGCCCAAAAACCATATAAAAAATGATTTTTTTCAAAGAAAATCTCGAAAACCGTGTCCGTACGGCCCGTAGGAGGCCAATTTTTTTTTCAGAGCCCCGGTAACCAAAATGGTCGAAATTTTATATGATTTCGACTCTCCCAGGCCTTCTGGACGCAATGGTGGAGTCTGTTTCATCTCAAACAGCTCTAAAAAATACAGACCCCCAGAACCAGAGACAAATGCCAGAAAAGCTTCTGAAAGCTTCAAACCCTCGCTGCTTCAACAGAGAATGAACAGCCGGATGCAGGAGAGCTCTAATGCCATGTTGAGATTGATGAATATCAATCTACCCAATAACACCTACATGCATAGCTATTACAAACAGAATGAAACAGACAGAAGAGAGAAGGATCCAGAAAGCTATGGCGGCCGATAGGCCGGAGACTGCAAACCCATTGTGAAAGAAATTATCTTCTATTAACACAATGATTAAAATAATACAATCTCCTTATGAAATGAAATCCGTTCAATCCTTATAAAGGATACCAAAACCCTAAAAGGGAAACTAACTCAGAAAAGGAAACTTTCCTAAGTCTAACTTAAGCACTAAAGAGTAATTACTAAAGATTACTCTAACAGAAAAGACTGCACTTTTCTCACACATCAATAAAAATGATTCTTGGATAATTGACAGTGGTTGTTTTCATCACATGACTGGTGATAAGAAAAAATTTGAACATCTTGAACACTATGATGGTGGAAGTGTCAATTTTGGGAATGTTGAACCTTTCCCCGTAAAAGGAAAAGATTGCATTGTTTTGACAGAAGGAATCAAATGTGATAATGCTTATTGGGTTGAAGGATTAAGGAGAAATCTACTCAGTGTAGCATAGCTGAACAACATTGGCTTCAAGGTAGAATTTATGAATGGTAAAGCCAAGCTCCTAGATGGTAAAGGGAACCTAGTTGGAACTAGCAGGAAAACAAAAGGTAATTTATTCTATCTTGATCTCACTTAAGGTTCATGCTTTATTGAACAAGTAGAAGAAAGATGGTTATGGCATAAAAGGTTGTGTCATGTGAATTTTGACAATCTAGTAAACATAAGCAAGAACAAAAGAGTTAGATGTATTCCTATCTTGAAGAAACCTGAGTTAGCAATATGCAAACAATGTCAAATTGGAAAGATGAGAAAGACTATATTTAAGAGAAAGAATTACAATAATGATGAAGTCTTGGAATTGGTACATACTGATATATGTGGACCAATTGGAACAAAAAGCTATACTAGAGAAAAATATTTTATTTTGTTTGTTGATGATCATTCTAGAATGATGACTATCATGTTTCTCAGAGAGAAATCAGAAGCTTTTCATAAATTCAAGTGGTATCTTGCAAGAGTTGAAAAATAAACAGGAAAGAAACTAAAATTCCTAAGATATGACAGAGGAGGAGAATTCATTTCAAATGAGTTCAATGAATTCAACAATGAAAGAGGAATCAAAAGATAGGTATCTGCCCCTGGTACACCATAGAAAAATGGAATAGTAGAAAGGAGAAATTGATCAATTATGGATTGTGCCAGAACCTTAATGATTGAAAATAATGTTGCTTCCAAATACTGGAAGGGGCCATCAACACTGCAATGTTCGCCTTGAACAAAGTTCAACTGAAGAAAGGTAGTAATTTGACACCTTTTGAATTATGGTATGGCTATAAACCTAATGTTCATTATTTCAAAGTATTTGGAAGTAGATGCTACATCTTGAAGGAAGCAAGAAATGGGAAACTAGATGCAAAAAGTGATGAAGGAATATTCCTAGGTTACTCATGTAAAAGAAAAGCATACAAATGTCTTAATCTTACTACTCATAAAGTCATAGACAGTGTACATGTCAAGGTTGATGAGTTTGAAGAAAAATGTGAAGAGAAGAGTAGTAAAGAGCCTGAAGACTACAAAAGCTTTGTATATCATGAACCTGATACTATACCTATGACTCCAGCAATGGTGATGGGACAATATGTACTGACACAAACTGTACTACCTAAGTTGCAAAATGTGCAACATGAACTACTAGTAGAAGGACCCAAGTCACAGATAGAGGGACCCGAGTCATAGACTAAAGGACCCAATTCATAGACAGATGGACCTGAGTCACAGTCAGAGGGACCAAAGTATCAGATAGAGGAACATGAAAGAATGTTTGAGAATGAGAGACCTAGTAGATCAAGTCCATAATCTAGATTGAAGGATCCAATACTTTCTAGATACATGAGAAGGCATCATGCACCTGAGAAAATAATTGGAGATCAGACAGAAGGTGTAATGACAAGAAATAAACTAAAAGGTACATGCTTATTAAGAGAATTTGAACTTAGAACTATTAAATATGCATTAAATGATGAAAGTTGGATAGAGGCAATGAATGAAGAGATTGAGCACATTGAGAAGAACAAAACTTAGAATCTTGTACCTAGGCCAAAGGAAAAAATGTGATTGGAACCAAGTGGGTTTTCAGAAACAAGATGGATGAAAATGGGAAAGTCTCTAGAAACAAGGCTATATTAGTTTGTAAAGGATATGCTCAAGAAGAGGGTATTGACTATGGAGAAACTTTTTCTCCTATTGCAAGACTTGAAGGAGTTAGAACTCTTCTGGCATATGCTGCACAAAAAGGATACAAAGTATATTAGATGGATGTGAAATTTGCATTTTTGAATGGAATCCTAGAAGAGGAAGTCTACATTGAACAACTAGAAGGATTTATTGATCCCAATAGAAGGAATATCATTTGCAAGCTACAAAAAGCATTGTATGGACTAAATAAAGCGCCTAGAGCCTGGTATGAAAGATTAAATAGCTATCTAATAAGCATTGGATTTTAGAGAACCAATGATAATAGTAGCCTGTACATCAAAGAAGGACCACAAAACAATATACTGTTAGTAGAGATATTTGTTGATGACAAATTATTCACTAGTTATGATGACCTATGCAAAGCATTCTCTGTAGCTATGAGAAAATAATTTGAGATGTCTATGTTTGGTGAGATCAAATTTTTTGTTGGTTTACAAGTACATCAAATGAAGGATGGTATCTACATTGATCAATCAAAATATATCAAGGAGATACTCAAGAAATTTGGTATGGAAGATTCCAAACATGTTGGAACACCCATGTGTACTAGACATAAACTATCTAAGGATGGTGATTCAAAAGAGGTAGATCAGACCAATTACAGATCCATGATTGGAAAATTGCAATATGTTGTGCACACCAGACCTGATATTGCATTGGCAGTTGGTATTGTTGCAAGATTTTCAGCTAATCCCAGAGATAATCACCTAATGGTAGTCAAAAGAATTATGAGATATCTGAAAGGTACTATATACTATGGTTTATGTTATAAGAAAGGTGAAAACTTTGATTTAAAAGCATTCACTAATGCTGATTGGGTTGGAAGTGTCGATGATAGGAAGAGAACCAGTGGTGGAGATTTATTTCTTGGAAAAAGGTTAGTGTCTTGGACTAGCAAGAAATAGAATTGTATCTCTCAGTCTACAGCAGAGGAAAAATATGTTGCTGCAGTAGTGAACTATTCTAACATCATATGAATCAAGCAGCTATTGTTAGGAATGACGGAAGAGATAAAAAAACTAGTTATTATCTATTGTGACAACACCAGTTCCATTAACATCTCAAAGAATCCTATGATGCACACCAAAACCAAGTATATAGCAATAAAATATCACTTCTTGAGGGAATTAGTACAGAATAGAGAAGTAAGGTTGGAATATGTAAACACAAAAGAACAAGTTGCAGACATATTCCCCAAACCCTTACCTAAGGATGCATTCTTGTATCTTAGAGAAAAGATATGGGTACTTCCCCTACCTGAAGATAAGTATAATACAGTTTAGTGATGCATCAACCTGAGCGACAATGAAAATCCTCCAGTTGATATAGATATATCAGAGCCCATTGCAGATGAATTAGTACATTCAAAGAGAAATGGTATTTGTGAAATTGGAGTCTTTGGCATCTGTTGTCAAAGAGGGAGAGTTTTCTAAAATAAATAAGAATCAGAATGAAGCTCTATAATACATAAGAATCAAAATGAAGCTAAGGACATTGTGAGAGGGAGAATTAGAATGAAGCTAAAGACATTAAAGGAATTTTTTGTTGCTCCACAATTCTTTTTATTATGACATGATGTGTTTCCATCAATGCCAAAGAGGGAGATTGTTGAAGACAATTATTCAATTATGTATTTTCATTGATGTTACACATGTATATACACTTATGTAGTGGTTTTACACTGATATCTACATTCAGACTGAGCACAGTTGGTAAATAGAATGAGTTGAGGTTGGGCATTGAAGAAGTTTAGTGTTGACTGAGTTCACTTGGGCATTTCTGTCTTGGTTGGGCATTCAATTGCTGCCAACTAATAGTGATTTATATTATGTAATTAAATGGTTATATGAGGCCGACTGTATTATGATTTATCATTTAGAGTTTATTCAAGCCGACTTGACATGGCTTACCATGTATTTATGAAAGGTCAAGTTTGGATTAAATGTGTTGTTATCTAAGTGTGGAAGTGAAATTGAAAAGGAAGAAGTGTGGAATTCTATGACATGAAGAGTGAAGGCAAATTCATATGGTATTTTGATTAAGTACAGAACACTCGGAGCTGCAATAGAATATTTGATCAGCAAGGATCCAGTTACAATCAAGCAGAGATCTAAATCAGAAAAGATAGTTTTTTACACCTACAGGTCAATCCATTGTTACTTTCTAACAATTGTAGTAGTGATCAAAATATCTTAACAGAGTAGACTTAACAGTCTTTTGTAAATCATCTCACAAGGTAGCATTTCCAGATTGAAGTGTTGAAGACCTATAACAAGGCCACTCCTCGTAGGGTGATTAAATCCTTTAACAAGGTCACACCTAACAGTGTGTTATTGTAACCTTTAATAGGGTTGGATCCTAATAGGGCTCACTTCAGAAGAGTGAAAAATAGTAACTAGTTACATTGGTGGTTTTTCCCATATTGGGTTTCCATGTTAAATATTGGTGTCATATGTGTACTTGTTACTTGTTTTATGTTTTATGTTTCTGCACTTAATCTCTAAAGTATAATTGCATTAAAGATTGCTTTGACACCCGAGTTACAGAAGGAACACACGAGTAATAGTATTAAATTATTTAGAAATCTAAGGGAAGATGATTTGTTTTGGAGTAATTGATTCACCCCTCCCCTCTCAGTTACTTATCTCATTTCAAACAGTTATTCCTCTAACAAGGAAATGCACTATGTAATATTCATCTCCTAACAGGGCTAGGTCTCCTTATAGGGACACTATAATTTAGTGCATGCTTGTGGGGATCATCCCCACTGGGGTTTTCCCTTGGCCAGTGTTTCCTCGTAAAAAAATATGGTGTTATGAGTACTGTGTCATTTACTTTGCTACAAATGTATGATTAATGTTTAAGTGGAAGAAGAATTTATTTAAAGTGCTATTATACTGATTCACCCCCCCTCTTATTATAATCCAATCCTAACATGAAGCAATTTTCAAATGGTCTCCACCAAAGAACCAAGGTGATGTTAGAATTTTTCATGGTCTTGCCACCTTCTATAGGAAATTTCTTAAGAACTTTAGTCATGTGTGTGCTCCCATGTTCAAAACTATCAAGGGTGGTAAAAAGATCAGATTTGAATGAACTAAAGAGGCTGTAGATGCATTCCAATACCTAAAGAATAGAGTGTCCCAATATCCAATCCCAGTGCTTCCTGACTTCACTAAGGTGTTTAGTGTTGAAATTGATGCAACTAACTTGGAAATTGGTGCAGTCTTGAGCCAAGAAGGTAAGACTGTAGCATTCTTTTATGAAAATCTAAATGATAACAAGAAAAGGTACTCTACATATGATTTATAACTTTATGCAATGGTACAAGAATTGAAAAAATGGAGGCATTACTTACTCCCAAAAGATTTTATTGTTTATACTAAAAACCATGCATTGAGTTTCTTAAATACTCGAGAAAAACTTGGAGTCAAACACATCAAATGGATGGAATAATTGCAGGCATATACATTCAACATTAAGCACAAGAAGGGGGTAGAAAACAAGGTGGCTGATGCCCTAAGTAGAAGGGTTGGTTTGGTTGAAGAAGTACAATTTTAGAGTGTGAGGATTGACTCACTAAAATATTTGTATGTAGATGATCTAGATTTTGGAGAAATTTTTGAGGTATGCACCAAAATGATAGGTAGATATCATACTAATTTTTTTGATTTTCTAATTCAGAATGGACTCTTCTTCAAAGGGGCTCAACTATGCATACCTAGATGTTCCATGAGAAAAAGTATCATAAAAGAAAAACACTATGGTGGCGTGGGAGGTCATTTTGGAATAGAAAAAACAACAGACCTAGTAAAGAGGAGTTACTTTTGGCCAAAAATGGGAAATGAAATAAAAAAGTTCATAGAAACTTGTACTATTTGTCAGCAAGCCAAAGGTTTATCTACTAACCAAGGACTATACCAGCCTCTACCTATTCCCACTAGGCCATGGGAATCAGTTTCAATGGATTTTGTAATGGGTTTACCTTGAACCAAATAGGGTTTTGATAGTGTGTTTGTCATAGTGGATAGATTTACTAAGATGGTCCACTTTGTTCCTTGTAAAAGCACAAATGATACATCTCACATAGCACAAATATTCTTCAAAGAAGTAGTCAGAATTCACAGATTACCTCAAACAATAGTTTCAGACAGAGATGTTAAATTCCAAGGAAATTTTTGGAGGACTCTTTTCAAAAATCTTGGCACAAATCTGACCTATAGCTTTTCCTATCACCCAAAAACTGATGGGAAAACTGAAGTGGTAAATAGGTCACTTGGCAACCTCCTAAGATGTCTAATGAAACAAAATTGCCAAAGTTGGGACATGATCTTACCTCAAGAAGAGTTTGCATTCAATGATTCAATGAACAAATCTACTAGAAAAACACCTTTTCAAACTATTTATGGACTTCACCCAAAAGGTCCATTAGATTTGGTGGAATTAACTTCTAATTTCAGAGCTAGTGCACAGGGTGAAGAATTGGAAAAACTAATTGATAAAGTGTAGGAAAAAGTAAAAGAAACACTGCAACAATCCACCATGAAATACAAGGCTCAAGTAGACAAGAAGAGGAGAGAAATCCATTTCCAAATTGGAGATAAAGTGTGGGCTTACCTAAGAAAGGAGCGACTGCCCAAGGGAAGATATTCATAGTTGCATATGAAGAAAGTTGGGACATGCACCATTCTCAAAAAGCTGGGTGGAAATGCCTATGAAATATCTCTTCCTCCTACATTATCAATTTCTCCTATATTTAATGTTTCAGATCTCACCCCTTACAAATGTGTTTCAGATATGACCAATGTGCAGGATCAAAAAAATGAGGAGATGAAGACTATGTCACAAATCTTCCACAAAGAAAACTAGTGGAGTTGGAAATAGTTCTTGAGTCCAAGGTGCTAAAGCAAACAAGGAAGCAAAAGTATATGCAGTATATAGTAAAGTGGAAAGGACTCCCTAACATTGATGCTACCTAGATGACCGATGAACAAATCAAACAACATGGCATCACTCTTGATCAATTAACCTCAAGTGAGAACTTGAGTTCAAAACCTCATGGAGAGAGTGGTGCAAGATCACCCTAGTTAACCTAAGTGTTTTTTTTGGAACTTATGGATTCCTTGAGGGTCCTATTTTCCTTAGTTCAAGTTAGAATCAAAAGTTTCACATTGGACACCCTTTGTAAGACCTAGTTCCAAGATTGGCATTTTATAAGCCCTTGGTAAACTATTGGTCAAATAATGTCCAAAACCTTAAATTTAGGTTATTTTCTCATGTTTACATGTTTTTATCATGTTTAGATCCATGTGGGATCATAAATAATAATTTTGGACCAATTTTGGTCACTTAGAGTGAAAAGTTGCAAAATATTGCGAAATTGCTAAAAAGTTGTCAAGCAACTTTGACAACTTTTGTCAAATATTGTAAAAACCATTCCCAAATGGATAATTAGTTTAAAAAGTGGATTTAACCATTGGGAATTCCTACAAAATCCCTTATAGGTAGGTAGTAGAAGAACTTTTGTAACTTGGCATTCAAAATCAATAAAATCACCATTTTCCTGCAAATTTGAGAAATAGCCATTTGGTACGGATAGGTATGGAAGGTTTGGAAGGAAAGTCTGATAGATTAAGGTATCCACATGAATTATATTCCTTTTTAATCTGGTCTCATTTCCTAATCTCCTATACTTTGAAAGTTATTGTGTTTTTACTCCTGTTGCTTGGTTTGTAGGCCCTAAATCAAGGTTTCATAAAAAATTGTACATATTCCTTATTTCCACCATGGGAATCTAATGACCCTTGGTGGAAATAATGTATTGAGAATTATATTTAAGATTATGCAGGTTGGGTTTGATAAAATTTAGGGAGATGGGTTTTCCATGATGCCCTAGGTGTGCATGTCCACGTGTGCACCAATCAAGCGATTGAGTACAGTCCACATAACTTATCATAGGAGATTAATCAAGGCCTAAATTTGAGTTTGAGAAGTCCTTATGAAATTCCTCACATGATCCAAGTGTTGGTTTGAGTCCTAGTTGTATGGAAGAGGTACATGTAGTGTAATTGGAGGGCTAATTAGCCCTATTTGTTTAGGCAAAATAATGTGTCTTTCTATTTTCCTTTTACTTCCAAGCATTGGTGCTTTGGTATAATCTATTTGGCCATAAATGGTACTTGAATCTCTACTTTTTTTAGGGGTTTATGTGGAACACTTTAAAAATAAGCCCAAATTTCCATTTGAAAAGGCTACAAGCCTAGGAGAGGCTTATCATAGCAACCATGACCAAATTAGTGTACATGGTGGGTAGGATCATTGTATTCTTGTCTTAGGGACATAAATAGACCAAATCCATGAGCATATGTCACCCCTGGTCCTTGGAGTCATTTCATGGGGATTTGTTGTCAAATTAGTGTAAGTGCCTAATAAGCCAACCATTAGGAGTTGGTATTGGAGACTTTATTGAACCTAGTGATTAGGTTTCCCTATTGGGAATAGGTTGTAACCTAGAAAAAATTCATTTCTAAAGTTTTTATAAGTGTAGAGGCACTCTACCTCTTGGTGTTTAAGATTTGGAGGATACCTATGCCTTTTAGGGCTTCTGATTATCCACTATATATCAACAATTTTCTAAACCATTTGACCTATCCTGAAATGCAAACCAATCCTCATGGTGACAAACTGATTGATCTATGGGGTGTGCAAAGAAATCAATCCTCATGGATAAAATAGACCCTGATCCATTCATGAGGTGCATACACATATACATAGGAAAATCTTCTAGAAGGTGCAATTTTTTTTATAGGATTGACTAGCACAACACACAAATATGCTAGAACTTTCAATGCTATATTTTTTGCGGTTCACAATAAGACAAGAATTCTTACTAGGGTGAGACAATCACACTTCCTCATTTTTTTTAGCGATGTCTCTCTTGTCTTAGTTTTGGATTTGATGAGGAATCAAGTCACTTGGGGGCTTTACATTTCCTTTTCTCCTTAGCTTTGAGTAGATCATCTCATGCATTTGATCTACTTTACCATGAGTTTGATCTTTCCTCATACTTTGGCTAAAGTGGGGGCTAAGTGTATTGTCTTAAAAGTTAGAACCCATTAATTTGGAAGCTCAAAGACTTTTTTAGGCCCCATTTTAGTGATCTCCTAGAACATTGATGCATTTATGCTTGATGTGTCACTTTTCCCATAATTTTTGTTTGTTACTGGCCATTTCTTTTTCAACCTCAAGATCCTAAGGCTTTTTTGTGGATATGCCTCCTATGGTATAGGTGGAGGTCAAATTGTACCTAGGGTACAAGTTGAGGTCAGCCTATACCTAAGGCATTGGTTTCATGGGAACTCAGGCCCATTTTAGGGTTTTCATATTTTCCTGCCCAATGCAGTTGGTCCATTTTGTTTTGATGCCAAAAATTGGTATAAAAGGAGGCCTACTCACTTCATCTGATCATGCAAAAATTCAATAAGCAAAGATAACTTTTACAAGAAAGATCCATCACATACATGATCAAGCCATAAATTTCAATATTTTAAGTTTAAGGTGCATTCAAGGAGTTCAAACAAAGAAAGGATTCATTCCAATCAATCAAACATGCATTTCCTTCCATAGATATAGCTTGTTTCTTCAATGGAGATAGTGGAGTCGGTGATCAAGGGAGGGGACCTACATTCATAAACATTGCACAAGCACTCAAAAATTTCAGAATTCAAACATACTTACATGTATGATCTATGATTTGGCACTTGTAGATCTATTGAATTTGTGAAGACATCTAATATCCTACACTCTACATACAAGCATTTATGCATATTTGTGGGTAGCAGATTCAAATCCATCCATGAAGGTTTGACAAGCGAGGTGAATATTTACATTTTTATTTATTTTACATTATTTTATTTAAATCTAAGGATAATTCCTAAATGGGGGCTTGACCAAGGAAATCCCCTCCCCCCACAATAAATTCCATTTTTCTTGTGTGTAGGAGAAAATTTGCAAGTTTTCAAGTTTTTGGGATCACAATTGGCTGATTTAGGGTTACAACTTCTGTCAAAAATTCAAATATCATATTTTTGGATAGTGATAGTACAATTAAACCTATATTTTTTCCCAAGTATGAACTACACCCTCCAATTTGACCTATTTCTGGGGCCTTCAAATTTTCATAGTTAGTAGAATTAGCTTGTAGGTTCTGAATCCAATGTAGTTTTAGTTTTTGTTGCAATCTTCTACTCTATTTTTAGATCTAATCTTGTGACCTCTACTAGCCTTCAAGGTGAGACCACTTTCCTCTTTTAATTTCATAGCACTTACTTTGAGATATCAGATTAATTATTTTTATGTTCTTTATTGTTACATGTACTTTCTAACCTTAGGTCTCTTAATCAAACACAAACAATCTCAATTGGGATTAATCAATATCAATCAAAAAATAATAAAGGGAAAACTCCATCAAGGAAAAATATATATTTTAAATATTTACCCTTGAAAGGAGTTGAATTTGGAAATAGCACCCCTAAAAAAATTTGGGTTGTGCTAATCTAATTTGGGTTCTCTCAAAGGTTATATTTGGGGACCCATCTTTCTCTTTCCCTAATGTGCATAACAGACTTGGTGAATCAACCACCTATCTCCTTTTTTATGTTACACATATAAGCTGGAAAACTACTAAAATCATTGAAAACAAAAAAAAAAAGGTTTTTGTTTTCACATACTAGCACTTCATCTATGTGAAACTAGTAGACATCTTCTCAGAGTTTCCAGATGTGTTCAAAAGTTTCCTCCAAAGGTATTAAATACTATTTTCCACATCAAACAATAACAAAGAAATAAAAAAATTAGACTAAAAATTAATCCTCTTATCCCACCGAGCATGCCAAAAACTATTATCACAAAAGCTTTCACCCTAGGCTAAGTTATCAACTTAGTAACCTTGTGATACATAGAAACATTCTCAGGTTGTGGGTGCCTATAATGAGAATGAACCTCTATATTAATTTGGTTCTTAAGGGCACTTCACCTAAAACTACCTAAACTAAGCTTTTTTGTAGAGGGAAGAGTAAGAAGGATACATGAAATGAAACCTACTATCTAAGGTGATGCACCAAATGTTTATCTAAGACCTACACAAATAAATAACACACAATAAAACTAGTAATATTCAATCTCTCTTACACAATCTAATAAATCATAATATTTGCATCATTAATTTATAAGAAGGCTAAATACTCATACACCTTAAAGGGAGAAATAACTTATCACAATTTAAAGTGGATTCCTATAACTAACACAAATCACAATGAACAAAAATATATGTATTCTTGCATAAAGGCACCAATCTGAAATACAGTTACAAGGAAAAAGGATATCACAAGAAAATGCATCAACACAAAGCATACAATACTAGAAGAATGAGAAGGTATAAAATGATTATTACTACTAAAATGGTGTTACTGTTACCCAAGAAATTCCTAATCTATACTTTTTTGGATTAAAAGTGGAATAAATGTGTCTCCCACAAGGTTTGAGCCCATCTTGTATGAGATCTATGCGTCATTCTGAGATCCTTGTCTTGCTTCCACAATTTTCCTAAGCCTGGTCTGAAACCCTTGTGTCATTTTAAGATAAAAACCCTAAGTCTTTGTGGCTCGTTAGAATTTTTCATTACCTTTTTATGCCACTTAAGGTCTTATTATCTATGTGCCTTTTTAACTTGTCTCTTAATCTTATAATGTTCGTGGTTGAGTGGATGGCATTCGGTGACCTGGAGAAAAGTTTGGTGTTCATATTTTCATGCTTATCTCCTGATCTCGTAATGTCACAGTTAAGTCTTAGAAATTATAGAGATCAAGCATAGATTGTTGATGCAGATCAGATCAGAGGGTTGTCATTGAGTCTCATAATGGAACTGCAGTTAATAATTTCACTTGGTGACTCTGAGATTGCTTTATCTCCAAATCTCAGAATGGAACCCGAGTCATGCTGAATCTGGTTAACTCTTTTTTTGTAGATTTAGAGATAGCTTGTATCTCTGAATCTCGTGATCAGACCAGGGTTAAGCTGAGTATCTAGAGACTTGGAGATATAAAGGAATTTGGTACTCCATGTTAAAGGTTAGGTTATAGACAAGATTAAGATGTAGGTTTGATCAGACGGTCATCACTTTGCCTCCATGTAGAGATCAAATACTAAGGATCCATCAAGGCATGTAACCATTTGACATGTGTTCAAAGTGCAAGATCAAATCAGTGGTTATAGATAAATATTGAAAAAAAACCAGAGTTATACCAAGGTGCTATGGGTTAAAGATCAGTCAAGTTGGTTTTGATCGGACACTAGGCATTATGCCTCAAGTATAAAGATGAAGGTTGTTAATGATAAAGGCATCACAACCATTTGACATGTGTTCAAAGTTTCAAACCTGAGCCATTAATGGAATGTTCTATGCCACCTATGACCATTGCAATAAGATAATTCAAATATTCAAATATTTTATCAGGGTTTCCATGGTGGTGGCATGATTTTTCAAGTTCCAACAACGTAGATGGACCATGAAAAATTCCTTATTTAATTTATGGTGTTGGGAGATATCTCCAAGACTTATCCCATCATTTGGGATATTTTCCAAGGTGCATTAATGAACAAAATTGACCATTTTAGAGATTCTAATTATTTTCTAGAATAGCTTTTGTAACCCTAAGTTTTTTGGTCTGATCCGATTGGATCGACTCCTGAGCCTTGGTGGTGGAGGAGCTTGTATATAAGTAGTTTTATAAGTTTTCTTAAGCAGTTTTCAGGCTTATGTAAGACTTTCTTTGACATTTTTTGTGTCCTAAAGTTTTTCATATGTTTATAATTCTCTCTAAAGCATAATACAGTGGCTAGTTGTTGGAGAAATTTTTGAGTTATTTTAGTCTTCTTTCTTTCTGCATTTTTGTGCACTATTGTGAATGATTGATAAAAACAATCTTGTGAATTTTGTTCATTCTTTGTTATCTTGTCTCATTTTTGTACCTATCTATTGGAGTGAACGTTTGCTTGGAGGTCATAGTCTGTGTCTACCTTCTTGAAAGCTATTTTTGTGAAATCTTTTCTTTCCTTGAGCAGTTTTCATCTCATACCTCTCTAGATCTCTAGACTGTCGAGTTTATTAGGGTGAAAATTTGGTGTATAACAGTTTTGGCACGCTCGGTGGGAGCCAAAGAAGTTCATCTTTAAAGCTATGTTGTCTCTAATATGTTGATTTCATAGCAATGACCTAAAAGTGGGAAGCATATCTGGTGACTCCACTAGTGTTTAGAACAAATAAATATCCAGTCCTATTAAAGTTTATGAGAAAGATAGAGATAAGAAGCTCAAAACCTTCTGATTTTTTGCAGTTTTCTACAATAAAAAGAAAAGGGAGAGCATCCTAAAGGAAACCCCCTACAAGGAGAGTACAGTCTACACCACATTTTGTAGAAGAGAGACCCTTGCGATTTCATTCAAGAGAAAGAGGAAGGTCTTTAAGAAAGGATTTTTTAAGAGATTCAAATTCACTTACTAGTTTAAGTGCAACCCATAGAGTTTCTATTCATAAAATATCAGTCCCTACAATGGAAAGGAAATTTGCATTTGTACCCTTTAATCAAGGTAGCCCATTAAATTTTTTCCAGCACCATGATGTACCCTTAGTAGCATTAAAAAAAAATTCCTGATTTCATAGGTGAAATCCAAACAACTTGTGAGCACATAAGAGATGTGGCTACAATTTGTAATGTCCACCATATCACTGAGTAAGATGTAGCTACTAAGTTATTGGCAGCCTCTTTTAAAGGTAAAGTCCTGCATTAGTTTAGAAATATACCAGTTGGCTCCATAGATTCATGGGATAGACTTGGAGAATCCTTCAGTAAATACTTTGAAGATAAATCATACTATTTATCCCTAGTAGAGTGACTCACTAGTATCAAAAGAGTCCCTCGGGAATATATGAAAAATTTCAACAACTAATGTCTCAAGAAATGGAATAGAATTCCTATTTCTATAAGGCCTTCAACAGAGAATTATTTTCTATATTTCTTTAAAAGTTTGAATAGAAATTTATTTGTTATGATTCAGTCCATGGGAGGTAACTCACTACCTCAGGCTTTTGATATTGTTGTTAAGGCAGAGAGTTGAGAGTTGTCTGATTCATGATGATATAATAGACCCAAGGCTACCCATGCCTATCCTCCCTGATATTCATGCCAATATTTATATACACATTCCTCCATTCAATCCTATACCTATTGTAATAGCACCTTAAGCTAGTTCAACCAATGAGGAATTACACGCAAGCTCTTCCCAAGAACTGTAAGAAATTAAGAGCTTATTGTAGACCTTTGGTAATGAGTTGACCAATATCAAAAGACAAAATCAAGGGGTTAGACCACCTTTGCAATAACAAAATCAATGCCTCAATCAACAAATCAAGGGCAAGGATAGTCCTATCAGCAAACAAAACCATAATACCAAGGAAATAACCAAGGTCAGAGGCAAAATTTTAATCAAAGGCCTTTTCAGCCTTATAACCCATCACCTCTTAATTTTGCAAATCTAGTCAGGGAGATGGTTCTGGCACAAAAAAAACTAGCAGTAGAAAATGAGTGGTGTTTTCCCTAAAATCAATTGCACAATTAGGCTACCTGTTTGAATGGGTTGATGAGCCAAACACTCATGGCACAAAATGCATCAAGCACACCTTTGGATGCATCCTCTAGTGGATCAGAGTCACAACAAGATGCACAATCTGATGATACTATGTTCTCTAATTGGCATGGAGAATAATTTAATGGGGTAAGTGGCGAATCTTCAATTGCAGCTAATACTTGGTCCAAAAGAAGAGCTCTAGAAAGTGAGAAAATAGAAGAGAGGGGAAAGGATGCCACTTCTATAGAATCATCACATACACCAACTCCCTCCATACTGAAGAGACCTCTCATCATGCCAATCAAGGGGGGCCAATCTCCCAAAGATGTAGAGCCCACAATAGTGAAAGCACACTAGAAAATACATACAACAATGTCATTCAATATTACGTACAATATGAAGAAAATGAATGTGACAATGACCTTGTGGGATTCCTTGGCTATCCCAAGACAACTTGAGATTTTGGAGAAGGCAATGTTTGAGGAAGAAATCACACAATAGTCCACTAATGATGTTTCCAAGCTGGTGCTGGTTAATGTTGATCAAGAAAAGAAAGTTCAAAGCATCAACACCAAGGCGGATATTGATGAAGGTAAAAAAATGAAACCACCTCCCTTTTATATATCATTTATAATTGTAGATTTACTAGTACATATTTTTATGGTAGATATCAGAGCCATAAGTTTCATCATGCCTAAGGCAATAGCTGACCAGTTATGACTAAAATATGAACCATTTCAAAATAAAGTGATGCATCTTGATGGTTCATCAGTAAACACACTAGGTGTGGACAAGAATAGATGTTTAATCCTTCATGCTAGCCCTAACTTCTCTATCCCACTAGACATTTATATCATAGACCTCCCTTCTCTCTTTTCCTTATGTCTATCAAGAGAGTTCACAACCAAGATAGGAGGTTACCTTTCTTAAGATTGGTCTCATATGCTTTCTCACACTAGATATGGAACCAAGGTGACTATCAAATCTGAGTCATTAGCAACACACCATCTAGGACCTTATGTATTAAATGTCCTCAATGAAAGCAGCCTTGCATTTGATAAAAATGATGTTCCAACCATCAAGGAAATAGATACCCAGATAGAAAACATTCCAAATATCTACCTAGATGAGTGGGGAGTAGGAAATGCTTCAGAGGCTTAGGCTAATTTTTTCTGGGATTCTGGTTTGGGGAACTACATGCTCCAAGAAGATGGTATCACAATGCTAGATATTTTCAAGGCAACTAGTTAAACATCAGAAAAATAAAGAAATGAAGTTTGGGAGTCATTCTTTGATGGAGATAGAGGAAAACATGGCTCTAGTGGTAGTGCAATGCTTTTCTCTCCTAAAGGTGAGAAATACTATGCAAGTTTTAGATTCAATTTTTCTTGTACAAGCAATACTGCTAAGCATGAAAGTTTGATTTATGGACTAGATTGGGCCAGGCAAAGAGGTATTAAGGATTTAAAGGTTCATGGTGATAGTGAATTAATTGTTATCCAAGTGAAGGGGATAAGTACAACTAAGCATGATACCATGAAAGATTACAAGCATAGGGTGTGGTATGCAATTGAGGATTTTCATACTTTTAATATCATTGTAATTCCTAGGAAGCTGAATCAACATGCAGATAGGTTAGCTATTGTTGGATCTCAATTTGATATCCCTAATAACATTTCGGTGGGAAGTGATCAACAAGATGTTAAGATTATTGTTAGACCTTCCATTCCTGATAATGATGTCAGTTAGCAAGTGTTTGAAAATGATCAGAAAATTCTGCAATTTTTGTTTGAAGAAGATATTTTTTCAAAGCATAATCAAGATAGGTTGAACAAAAACTATGATATCAAGTGGTGTAGCTCCAGTCCAATAAGTTTCCTAAAGGTCTTGTAACCTTAGAATCAGTATTCAACATAGATGATCAATCTAGAAAGAACAAAACTATCTTGATAGTTCAACAAGAGCATTATTCTGATTTGGCTCTTGAACCAGGTAAAAGTTTAAACTTTGGAAAGGTAAGAATTTTTTTGGAAAAGTAGTCTTACATCTAGTTGTTTCAAGAATTTAGTGATGTTTTTTCTTGGCAATATGAATCACTGAAATTTTTTGATCTAGCACTTGCTCAACATACCACAGAGCTAAAGACTAATGCTAAACCAGTCAAGAAAAAGTAAAGGCCTGTTAACCCTAAGCTAGAGCCACTCATGCATAAAGATGATCTTAAACTAATGGAGAGTGGTATCATATACCCCATCAAGCATACTAGTTGGGTGTATAAACTTGTTCTATAAGGAAAATAATGGATAATTGAGGTTGTGTGTTGACTCCAGGGACCTAAATAGGGCATCCTTGAAAGATCACCACCCTTTTCCATCCATGGAATAAATTCTGTAGTGTGTCTATGGTTCTAAATGTTTCTCATTACTAGATGGTTATTCAAGATATAATCAGATCCTAGTTAATAAAGAAGATCAATTTAAGACTGCATTAACAACCAAATGGGGAGCCATGGCCTATCAAAAGATGCCTTTTGGTTTACCAAATGCAGCTGCAACCTTTCCAAAAGCTATGGACATGGATTTTAAGAGTCTCATGTATAATTTTGTGCTAGTGTACCTGGATGACATTACTGTCTACTCTAAACATGCAGCTGATCATATTAAGCACTTAAGGAAAATATTTGAAAGGTGTAGGGAGTTTGGAATCTCTCTCAACCCCAAGAAGTGTTTGTTTTCAGTGCATGAAGGGAAGATGTTGGGCTATATTGTTTCCAAGAAAGGTGTCAAAATGGATCTTGAAAGGATTGCAACCATTTTAGATCTACCCTTACCACCCTATAAGAATATTATACAATCCTTTATAGGTAGAATAAAATGTGTTAGGCGCTTCTTGCCTAACATTGTAGATCTTTTGAAACCTCTAACAACTATGTTGAAGAAGAATACCATTTTTGGTTGGAGCAGAGAAGGGAAGAACAGTTTCCTAGCCATTAAAGAGGCTTTGACAGAGGCTCCTGCCTTACTTAATCCTATTTTCAGCAAAGACTTCATTCTATAGGCTTATGGGAGTTCTGAGGTCATCTCTATAATGCTAACTCAACAAAACTCTGAAGGATTAGAGAAGCCCATTTCTCTCTTTAGAAAAGGCTTATAGGAGTATGAACAAAGGTATTCTTTTGTAGAAAAAATTGTCCTTTCTATTGTGAAGAGACTCAAGAAGTTTAGGCACTTATTGACCCATAGTAAGGTGCATCTAAGAGTCACCCATCCTAGTGTCAGGGAGTTCTTTCTTAGTAAAGACTTAAATGAAAAGAGATCTGGTTGGATAACTAGAGTCATGGAATATGATGTAGACATTGAAGTTAACAAGCTATTCAGAGGTAGGGGTCTTTGTGAAAAAATGAATGATGTTGAAGCTTTAAAGGATAAAGACCAAATAGATTCATCCTTAGTTATACATGCAATAGACGATCATGATAGCGCAATAGGTTGGTTACCAAATATGGTCCATTTTTTGAAGATAGATGAGTGCCCTACAAACTTGGATTCAGAAAAGAGAAGGTATTATCAGTTCCAGTCTATCCCTTTTTTTCTAATGAATGATGTTTTTTTTAGAAAAATATCACAATGGTGTCCTTCTTAGGTGCATTGATTCAAATTAGATAACATATGTTTTATATGAGTTTTATGATGGACCTTTTGGAGGTCATTTCTCTCCAAGGACCACTACTTTCAAAATCATGAGTACTGGATACTATTGGACATCTATCTTTGGGGACAGTCAAGTCTATGTGAGGAAGTGCATGCTATGTTTTTAGGAAAAGAAAGGCTTCCAACTCTACCTCTACAACCAATCAAGATAGAGAAACCATTTGTAAAATGGGAGATTGACTTCATAGGCTCAATTATCCCCCCATCTAGTGCAGGACACAAATGGATAATCACCGCAATTAATTATTTCACTCATTGGATAGAGGCCACTGCATTGAAGGAGGCTAATGAGACTGTTGTCTTAAAATTTTATGATGACATCATGCATAGGTTTGGGATTCCTAATTCTATAATATATGATAATGCACTTGCTTTAACAGGATTAAAGGTCACTGAATAGGCATCTACACATGGTATTTATCTCAGTACTAGTTCAAATTATTACCCTCAGGGTAATGGGTTGGTAGAGTCCAAGAATAAGAATCTGATCAAAATAATCGAAAGAAATTTCCAAGATAATAAGAGAGATTGGCACTCCAAGTTGAATTCTTCCCTATGGATGGATAGGATTACTCCCAAAAAGATAATTGGGAACCCTCCCTACATGCTAGTTTATGGTAAAGAGGCTAATCTATCCATTTCAACTGAATTACTAGCTTTAGACCTTGCTACCCAACTTTTTCTCTTTGAAGAGAGAGATCCTTGACACTTGTTGTTGTTGTATTTAGGTCCCTTCCTTGTTTTCGTTTGTTTCATTTCCTATTGTTTTTCTCCTTTTTTTTTAGTCCTCCTACTTCCCAGGTTTATCTTTTGTGCTTCTTGTGACTCCTATTCCCAATGGAATATCAAAGACCACTAGCTTTTTTATATGTCTAGCAGGCAGACATTCAGTAGAAATTGCCAAAATGTTACTCAAACAATTCCTATTCTATTCTTTTTTGGCTTACAAGTGGAGTAAATGTGGCTCCGAAAAGGGTTGAGCCCACCTTGTATGAGATATGTCCATGGTTCTGAGATCCTTGTCTTGTTTTTGCAATTTTCCTAAGCCTGGTCTGAAACCCTTGTGTCATTTTAAGAGAAAAACTCCAAGTCTTTGTGGCTCATTATAATTTTGCATTACCTTTCTATTCCACTTAAGGTCTTATTATCTATGTTCCTTTTTAACCTATCTCTTAATCTCATAATGTTTTTAGTTAAGCAGATAGCATTTGATGACCTGGAGACAAGGTTAGTGTTTGGATTTTTATGCTTATCTCCTAATCTCGTATTGTCATGATTAAGTCTTATAAAATATGGAGATCAAGCACAAACCGTTGATGCAGATCAGATCGAAGGGTTGTCACTAAGTCTCAAAATGGAATAGCAGTTAATACTTTCACTTGGTGACTCTGTGATTTTTTAATCTCCGAATCTCATAATGGAACCTGAGTCATGTAGAGTCTGGTTAATTCTTTTATTTGGAGATTTAGAGATAGCTTGTATCTCTAAATCTCATGATCAGATGAGGGTTAAGCCGATTATCTAGAGACTTAAAGATATAAAGGATTTTGGTACTCTGGGTTAAAGATTAGGTTAAGGAAAAGATTCATATGTATGTTTGATTGGACAGTCATTTCTTTTCCTCCATGCAAAGATCAAACACTAAGGATCCATCAAGGCATCGTGAGAATTTGACACATGTTCAAAGTGCAAGATTAGATCAGTGGTTGTCACTGAATCTTGAAACAGAACTAGAGTTATACAAAGGTGCTCTAGGTTAAAGATGAGTTAAAGTAAATATCAATCAAGTTGTTTCTGATCAGACATTGGGTTTTATGCCTTGAGAACACAGATGAATGTTTTTAATGATAAAGGCATCACACCTACTTGACGCATGTCTAAATTAGATCCTGACCTCATGGGTAACTTACGATGGATCGAAAGTCCTATTTTAAGGCTGGTTGAGTTTCAAACCTGAGCCATTGATGGAATGTTCCCTACCACCTATAACCATTACAATCAGATATTTCAAATATTGAAATATTTTATTAGGGTTTCCAATGCGATGGCATGTTTTTTCAAGTGCAGATAAGGTAGATGGATCAAGAAAAATTCTTGGTCAAATTTATTGTGATGGGAGATGTCGCCAAGACTTATCTAATCATCTAGGATATTTTACAAGGTGCATTAATGAATAGACTTGATCATTTTAGGGTTTCTTATTTTTTCTATAATTTCTTTCGTAATACTAAGTTTTTTGGTCGGATCCAATTAGATCAACTCCTGAGCCTTGGTAGTGGAGGAGTTTGTATATAAGTAGTTTTAGAAGTTTTTTTAAATAAGTTTTCAGGCTTATGTAAGACTTTTTGTGACATATTTCTAATCAAGCGATCATACTACAAAGTCTTTTCAAAAACTAGGGCATTATCAAATTCTAACTTGGCTCTACAATCGATCAGGTTATCAAGTAAATAAATTTCCAATAGCTGGGGAATCTTCATCAGACATTATATCAAATCAACATTATCAAATCTTGGAATGAGTGATTTGAATGCTTCACAACAAATTGATTGCTCTTATCAAAATTCAAGTTATAAACATCAGCAGAGGATATCAATTTTAACACATCACATTAAATTGATAATATCTTCATATGAAACAATCAAAATCTCAAATAGTGATAAATTTCAATGCTTCACATCAAATTGATCATTTGTTCAAATATTTTCTAGAAATTAGTTTCATCACATCACATCAAACTGGTTCTCTGGTTAATCTTTCTGAATCATGTCTTGGAGATATTAGTTTCATCGCATCACATCAAACTAAGTATTAGATCAAGATTTCACACATCACTATAACAGTAATCAATTTCATCGCTTTACATCAAATTTATTAAGTGTTATTATCCTCAACAATCAGACAGGTTATCAGTTTCATCACTTCACATCAAAAGGATTATTCTGGTCTTAATATATCATCTGACATAAAAAAATATGGGGCATCAATTTTATCACATCACATCAAATTGATCTCCTGGTCACTACATTGGTCTCATCATGTAACCAATAATTTACAGCAGATTTCAATCACTTTTTGTTCAATCAAGTTCAAAATTAATTTCTAGTTGAGAGTAGTTACATCACGTCATATCCAACCATTAGATCACTAGTGAACACCATACGTTCTTTGAATCAACACACGGATCACATGTCAATTCAAAGAGGGGCAAATATAATCACCTGAAAATGGTCTGATAAACTCAGAAGCCCTAATCTGAAATCAAGTTCCCTAGGACCTAACCAATAGTGTCAACTCAAAGCTTAATCACAATTATATAATTAAACTATATTAGTTTAAATATATATCATTCATCAAAAATCAGTAATCCAAGATCACTCACCAAGAGGCATTTATCAAAAGGCATTAATTCTTCAATTAACCTTGGGGAATTAAATCAAATCAAAATTTTAAATACATAGATAAGGAAATTAATTGAAAGGAATTAATTAATTCAAGGTATTAATATTCCTTCAACATGCCTCAAAATTCAAACCTCTAACCAATGAGAGGTGATCACATGGATTAATCAAGCTTCCATCTCAACCATCCCTGATGGATGCATCTCAACCATCAAATTCAAATTTGAATTTGAAGCCTTTTCCCTCAAAGGAAACTCTATATAATGAAGCCTTTCTAGCTCATTTTAGATAGAAGCATAGTTTATTTTAGCATAGAAAGAATTTTAATTTCATTCTAGAATTAAGCTATTTCATATTTAGCAAGATAATCTAGTTCAATTTCATGTATTTGATCCAAATAATGCATAGTTGAACATGTTTTAATGCATTTTAGGCATTTTTTATTGAATCTTCCATTTCATGATTGTCAATTCAATGATCTAATATGCTAATTCTGAGGTCAAATTCAATTAGATTACAATATTCATGACTAGGAAGAAATAATTTGATTTCATGTAGTTTTCTATTGATTCTAATGAATTGATCTTACTAATTAATTGATATAATGAGTTATTGAGTGGTTGTGTGAAACATTATTGTAGGTACAACACTCATACATCACATTTTGGCACCCACCATGGTGAGAAGTAGCCCTGACGGTTCCACCACCTCCATCATCATCAACTCCATTGTTAGCCTCATCTAACATCACTAGTATTGCCTCATCAGGAGAGGTCAACCATGAAAATGGATGCTACACAAAGTATACTGATATTCTGGAGTCATCCCAAGATCCTAGTGCATAGGTACTAACTGTTGATGCTCAATAAAAGGTGGTATCATATCTAATTCTAGGGCCCCATTGTGCCTCCTCATCCCATGTCTGAGCATAAGCTTCGATACCCTAGGGCATCGACTATGCCATACCATACTGGCATAAGACACGTGTCACCATGAATCTCTTAACAGTGTAAGGAGTGTATCCAATCAGGTAATGCTCAGTGAAAACAAAAGGTATCTCTCACCTATCACTCCTCCACTCCTCATAGTCTTAGTATGGCTGCTAGATCATGATAGTCATATCATCAAGTGCCTATCTCTAGTACTCCAAATTTCCTAGGCAGGGCTGCACCATATCTCTATCATACATATATACATACGAGGCATCTAGCTGAAGAGATTGAGCTACCATAGGATGTATGAATGGAATATGCTCCCATACCCATATCTGTAATAGTATCAGACCAAAAAAAATAGATCTATTCTACCGATAGGCCACCTGATGCATATCATAGTATAAGTGAGCAAGGAGATAGGTACGTTAGGCTAAACATCGAGGACTGTGCAGTAAATCCTCAAGTAATATGCCCCATCCAACAGAAAAACCATGTGCACTCCTATTAGGAACAATGAAGTCACCATTCAATCCTACTAGCATGCCTAGCAGTGCAATACCATGTCTCTCTAGTTGATCCTAAGTAATGTGGCACTCTACAATCAAGGTATCTTGCAAAACTCTAACACAAGAATCTATGCAATCTCGCCCAGTCGAATCATAGTATGAAAGATCTCCCAGAACAGGTATGCAGAGAATCCTCTATACATCATCTAGTGTCACAATGAACTCACCAGTAGGAAGGTGAAAGGTTTTATGCTCATAATGCCACCTCTCTATCAAAGCAGTCAGTAAACCTCAATTCACCCTGTTAGAGATTTTTCTTGTAGAATCTCAATATTGCACTTAGGCTTAACTCTTAGATTCCCAACTTTTGATTCACACAAGTAACTAATTAACAAGGATTCAATCCTTCTACTCTTTGACTCTATAGACTTAGGTGGGTGTACTATCTACAACTTACTACTTTTTAATAAATATGACAATGGATCTTCATTCTACACTGATTTTTTAATGGTATTTATTGCAACAATTTATAAAAAATCCTGTCGATGCTAATCACTAGTCTTATGCATAATCATATAAACCAAAGGATGCATTTAACAATCACAAATACAAGTGTGATAAGGATTCTCATCCTTCTTCTCTTTGAGTTATTAACTCTGGAAGGTTGACTTAATAATTCAGTCTCCAAGGAATCAACAAGATTACTTGTATTCTTCAAATATAAATGATAAACATTTATGCTGTCCAATAAAACTTAAAAGGTTGTTTAGATTTTAGATTTGATGATGATAACTACCATTTCAATCTAGACCAGTGCCTAATCCAGGGCAAAGAGTCAAATAAAATATACTTTCACAGAAACATCTTAATGCAAACACAATTATAAATAAGATGAAATGCCTTAAAAATCATCCCTTCATTCCCATATCTATGTATCAAATTCCTATGTATATATTTAACCCTTTGAATCTACCCTTAAGAATTACTCTTCCCTTGAAAGAAACTTAACAACAGCCTCACAGTTACCTTATAACCAGTGTATTTAAAATGAGTTACAAATTAAATACACATGAACTCAAATAAAGATACATGAAGACATAATAGACATGAAGTAGGAATTCCCACTGTATTTTATTAAATTATATCTTCTCAATACATCCAGAATGACAAAAAGCTTCAAAACTAGACAAAATTCAGAAATTTCCTTATAGTTGTGAATTCACCATCCTTTACAATATGTTACAACTTTTTATTTATAGGTATTCACTAGCCATCTTGGAATCCTAAAAAAGGAAGGATGCAACAAGCTTCAGATGGCTAGGAAAAAAGACAAAACATGAATCATAAGAGACAAACAAATAAGAGAAGTGATAACTACTTTGTTACAATTTTTTTCAAAGTATTTTGTCCCCTGATAGCTTGATCTTTGCAACTACTTCAAATTTGTTCCAATCTTTCCATATGGAGTTTTTTGTCTTGGTCTTTAGATATAAACATCTTTTTCATCCACTTGTTCTTTCCCAAAATGCTGGAGGAATTACCTTTTGTCAAATATTGGACAATATCCTTTTCTTCTTGAGTACTTGCATAACACCTACCCTTCCATTAAGTCAACTCCTCATCACTTGGCCAAGGGAAGTTGATGAATTCATCTTTCTGGATGCTCAATTCATCCTAGATTGCCTTTATCTGTTCAATTTCCTTTTTCCAAAACCAAAAGTATAATTTGGCATTTTCATTAGTTTTAGCAGTTTGAAAAAACAAAAGTGTGTTCGCTAAACTGATAATGCTATTAGTCTTGGTTGACAATTCTTCACCAATCGTATTCATCCTCCAGGCTTCCCTTTTTATCTTACAATTTTTCTTGAATAAATTAGGGAATATCTCATAATGGGTTTCTAAATACTCTTTTCTTAAAGTCTCAGCCCTTTTAAGGATAATACTTCTCCTTATATCCAAATAGTTAGACTCTTGAGGTACTTATGAGTGGTATTCAACACAATGTCAACATTATCTCTCTTCTTAGATAAATAATAAAAAGATTTCAATTATTCCTTCCTTCCTTCCTCTCCACCTTTGCATAATTTTATCCTATTGTCTTTGTCCTCATTGAAAGAATCTAGTATGCTCATGATCTTCTTACCATGTAAGTAAATAGAGGCTGGTTCAAGATCGTCAACAAAATGCATGATTGTGGCTCTTATCTTATCCTCATATCTTTGTTGTACCCATGTTTGTGCCTTGTGAAACTTTGTACTTTCTTCATCCCATCTTTTCCTCACCCCTTATAGTCTAGTCCTTTTAGCTACTAGTTTATTCTTTTCATAATTTAAATCTTCCTTTGTAGTAGAGCCAAATAGCATAGGAGAAGGAGGGAGTTCAATGATTGGAGTAGAGGAAGATGGCTGATTTGGGTCTTGTGTGATCATCCTCTGTGGAGATGTTTGGACTGACTGTTGTCCTCCCAATTTAGAAATTGTTTTATCCTTATCTAAGGACTTCATCCTTTCATAATTATAAGCCTTTAGGACTATTTCCATCTTTATTATTAGGCTTTTAATTTATTCCTCTTGCCTCTCTTCCACCTTTAGACCAAATTTTGTAGACTCCAATGTTATGCCTACTGCTTCTACCCCTGTAATTTCTACAACTCTTCTTACTAATAAGCTCCCTGAATGCTCAACCTGAGTATCTGTATGTGGTAAATTTGGCCTTGTTAATCAACCATACACTTCAACATAGTCCTTATTTAGCAGATACACACAAGAATGAATATGTGATTATTTGTCCTGCTTGCCTGTATGATTCGACCTGTTGCCTTCTATCTAGACGGGATTTCAAAATAGCTCTCAGAACGAGAGTCTCACAACCATAGAACAATCTAGAATGAAGGATTTATGCTTCCATGAATGAAATACAATGATTAATCTAGAAATGAAACATGCAAGATTAATCTAAATGATCCATTTAAACTAGAAATGAGGTTAAAACTATGCCATAATTTCAATGAGATTATTCTAGAAATTGAAATTACTCTATTGCAAAATGAAAATATTCTATATGAGATTATGAACTAAGAATGTAGCAATAATTCAGTATTCTAACAATGCATATGACTAAAAATTTAGGAAGGGTTTTGAATGAGGAATGGGAGTTATTTTATAGACTCTGAGGTTGTTCAGAATAGAAACTTTCCTTTTTGAAATAAAACAGATAGAAAAGCCAGTTTAAAATAGAAAGATTTCTTTAAAATAATACAATAAATTATTTTCTCTTTGCTTTAACTGTTTGCTTTCTTTGATTTAATTTTTTTCTCTTTTGATTTAACTGATTTATTTATGATTTAACTGTTTTCTTTCTCTTTAAAGCACAGTTAATTCAAAACTTCTATTTCTGAACTGAAGAGAATATTTAATTAAATAAATAGAATATGACCTCATAAATTTGTTTTTCTCAATTATCTGAATAATTAAATTCAATTATTGAAAATGAGGATATTTATTTAATAATTAAATATCATTTAATTCCCTTTTTATGTTTCTTAGCTAAAGAGGGTGAATTTAATTTAATTAAAGTGCTAGGACTTTATAATTAAATTAATTCGATCATAAGGTTTGTTTAGCCAATAGATATTTAGGGATTAAATATAATGTATGATTAATGCAGATTTAGGATTTTTTGCATTTGACACTTAGGTCGAGTAGAGTCAGTCAAAACTCAAAATTGCCTAGTACAATAGGAATTTGATCATTCAGAAGAATGAAAAATGCAAAAAAATTGGTTAGGTTTGCAAGATGCCAATTTTGGGGTGTTACATTTTGCCCCTCTTTGAATTGATGTGTGAGCAGCGCATCAATTCAATGAATAGTCTGATGCTTGAAACACAAAAGAATATATTTTGAAAATTGATGATGCAAAGATTGATTGATGAAGATTTTAGAGCCATCTCCAGGACAGAGCTTGACTTTCCGAAGTCTAGGTTAGGTTTCCAAGACGTCGGTCAAGTAGAGTTTTTGAGGGTCATGTTCAGAATGAAGCTTGATCCTTAGGGATCTAGGTTAGAATTCCCTGATACCTAATAGATTAAGATTTTGAGAATCATCTCCATAACGAATCTTGATGCTCAGGGATCCAGGTTAGAATGCCCTGATACCTAAATAGATTTATATCTTTCACAAGGTTGTCCCCAGAATGAGGCTTAACCTTTAGGAGTCAGGGTTAGATTGCCCCGATACTTGTCCATAAAAAAGATAGTCAAGAGAGATTTTGGGACTATCTCTAGAACAAATCTTAGTCCCCCAATATCTAGGTTAGATCACCCAAAGACTGGTTAGATTGATATCTTTCACAAGACTATCCCCAGAAGGAGGATCAACCTTCAGGAGTCAGGGTTAGAATGCCCTGATACCTGTCCCAAAAGATAGTCAATAGAGATTTAGAATCATCTCCAGAATGGAGCTTGATTCTTAGGATTCAGGGTTAGAATGCCCCAATTAACAATAGATGATTTTTTTGAGAACCATCTCCAGAACGAAGCTTGATCCTCAAGAATCTGAGTTAGATTGCTCACATACTTAATAGATTAAGGTTTCGAGAATCATCTCCAGAATGAAGCTTGATCCTCGGGGATCCAAGTTAGATTGCTTAGATACCTAATAGATGACAAGATGTAAGGAACAAAGATGCCCTTATTGATTGTGGAGTATCCAGTTTTGATTGTGAGGTACAAAAAATTGAATATTCCCCAAGTGATGAGATGCCCCTAGCAATAAGGACTTTTGAATATCAGATTGGATTGATTGGAATAGATTCAATGATGTAATCTATTAGAAACACTGAGAAGGGGGGGTGAATCAGTGTTTGTCAATTAATTACTTTTTCAGAAACTTAAACATAAATCAAACATACATTGAATGAAGCTTAACATAAGAACTCATAACACATGATATGATTACACGGAAACCTTGATTAGAGGAAAACCCTAGCGGGAATTAGTATCCACAAATATTGTACTAGGAATAATGAACCTGTTAAAGTTACTTTGCCCTGTTAGAAGCAGTCTTTACAATATGAGTACAATGACCCGGTTAAAGGTCTGACCCTATTAGGAGTCTTTTAAAAAACCCTGTTAAAGGTATATGGCTCACTACCTAGGCTCAATGCCTAATAGGATGAAGGCTACAACCTTCTGAGAGATGATATACACTAGATCAAAATGAACTGTTGTGATGACACTGCTGTCTAATTAGTTCCGTGTATGTGTGAATGCTCTTACTCTCTTAAAGAGATATATCATATACTGACTTCATTATACTACTCTTCTATATCTTCCTCTTACATCATAATTGACACTTGTAACATAATTTTACATTACATACTTATATGTTCATATCCGAATAAGCACGACCCAAAACAAGACTCTAGTCAGCCCTAAAACAAAATACACAATGCTTCCGAACAAGTCGACTTAAGAGTTTTTACTAAAATTTTAATTACATCATTAAAAACATATAACCAAAGGCGCTTAGGCATTACATTAAAAAATAATTCATGCTGATCAAAACACTAATCGGCTTCCATGCTCTGTCTTCTGGACTGCTGGTCTACTGATCTGCCTGTACCTTTGCCGTACTATTGTTTCATACTATGAATTTATGGATGTAGCATGTACATGTGTCATAAAACATATATTTGAATGTGCATAAGCTCAATTGATCTCTCGCACATGCACTGATGTGCTGATCGCTGAGTAACTCTTTCTGCCCTATTTTCCATACTTAGTCATTTTGTCTTTCATGACAGAAACTATACATGACTTTGTTGCCATGAAGACAACACAAAACAAGTCATGCATCCTCAGGAAGTCAACTTGCCAACAATCTCCCCCTTTGTCATATATGGCAACAAAGGAATGTGGCCAAGTTACTCAAAATTACTTAACACAAAAAATGACTATATATCATAACATCTTATTGATATATACATATACTTCTCTGCATATACACATTCTATATTACTCCCCCTTTGACATTAATGACAAAGGTGTACAAAAACTTGTAAGTCTTCTACATACTTACTCCATGTAAACTTCAGTGTACACAATTGGAAGAGAATGGATCTCTTTCTACCAAAATACTTTCATCACATCAACTGTCTGAAGATGCGCGCATAGGGGATATGCCAGTTTCTCCATTTTAATTAGATCCATGCAAGGACCTTGATCATATGTCACCATGGTGTCATCAATCTATTTTATGTTCTCATTAAGGACTGCTAGAGATGGCGCAAGTGCATTTCTCAACTGGGTTTGTCTTATTCTTATCTTGCTAATTTCCAATTTTGCCTTCTCAATTTTATCCAACTGTCCTTGATAGACATTATTGCAAATGTTCATGTCTTGTGTGGATGTTTCAACTGATTTTCTGATTCTATCCACCATTAACTCTACCTCTTCTACCTTTTTAGTGTGCTCAGAGGTGAACTTCACTCTGTCCATGCAGTTAGCTATAACTTTATTGCCTTTAGATGCCAATTCTTTCAGTATGGATTGCCCAATCTTTAAGGAGTTCAAGTCTAAGGTAAAGTTCTTTACCAGATCATTCATTCTCTCCTTATATTCATCTTCAACAATCTTAGTAGCAGAGTCTACTAAAATTGTAAAGTGTGATTTGAAGTTTGTCAAAATGTTGTCCACATCTTCAACTGATTGGACTTTGGCTACTTTCTGATCAGCAGGCACTAATTCATTCAATATGTTCACTATTTCCAAAAAGTGAGGGTTCCTCATCACTTGTTTCTCTTTTGCCTTTTCCATAGCAAGAACACTGATCTTGATTAGGTCTTCTTCTCCCCATGCATCCAAACTTGTTGAATCAGGAGTTAACCTTGACAACAATGAGGTAGATGGTTGAGTGGATGCTGAGAATATAGTGTTCTGATTGGTATCCATGCATTCAACCTTTACTGGTATCTCTTTTATTGGTGTCTTATCACCTTGAGTATCTTTTTCTTCATTTATGTCAATTTGATCATTGATGGGAACTTCATCTTGTTGTTTAGATGTATCATTAGTGCACATTTCTTCAGTGCTTACAAATGCCTTATCAATTGTGTCAATGATTTGTTTAGCTTTCTTAAGTTCTTTTGCTATCTTGGCTTCTCTAGCTTTGTCAAGATCTTCTTGAGTGACTCCATGAACTTTTAATATGTTGGACGCAATTTGTCATGCCCCAAAATCTTGGCACTTTAACCTTAGTCTAAAGAACATAATTTGTTCAAACATGTTATAATAACAATGGAAGATGAAGTCATTTCTTTCCTTATATGCCTTTGAAAATCTTACAAATTTAAAACAATTGAGAGTTTGATATATATATTTTAACAACAACATTTAAAGTTATAAACCTTAAGATTTCAATCCCTCTTTAAACTTGATAAGAAACATCATTCTAACTGAAAATTAATTTAGCCATCTATATAATTTAAACAACATAGATAAAAACAAAAAACTCTCTTTAGTATTCACATAAATACATCTCTAAAACATAGTTAATTTTCAAATTACAAAATAAAATAGGATTAATTTTAAAAAATGCCCTCTTACTAAAAACAACTTAATAAGACTTCATATAAAACATTTTGGCTTAAAAACAAGTTCATTTACAAGGATGGATCACAAGACCACCAGATGTGGTTTCTCAAAAGAACACCGATACAAGCCTCCCAAAAGCTTCAAACTGAACCTACATAGAAATCTTTGGTTGACCATGGAGGCTCACCTCCCAACCTAGGCCTTTGCAAGGCCACCCCCGAGCTAGGGGATCCAGAAAAGAATGGGAGACATACAAACAAACAAGTATTCACAAATGAAAACAACAATAGCTCATCAAGAAATCCCCTTCCAAGGTTTAACAAGAAGGCCTCCAAGAAACCTTCTCCAAAAGTGGGGTGATAGTGTACTAGCCCAGGAGGAGAAGCCAACGCATAATAAACTGTAATTGTGTCACACATCAATTTAAACAACCAACCTTCACAAGGTTCAAGCCATGGCCTTTAGCCATCTAACTTCTCCTTATCACCCCCAAATGCCCTTAGGCATGCTTGGCATCATGGGCACCCATATACCCATGTTTATCCCT
>MU223440.1:600939-643944 GCA_018584345.1 Thuja plicata | reverse complement strand
TTGAACACACATTCACTCACACTTGCATCAAATATTATTGAATTTAACAATATCTGCATCTATTCCACATGCATAAACATAACTTTTAATAAATTTGCATCTTGATTATATCTAACATCCACATACTGATCCAATATACAAAACCATCAAAACTAAGTTCTGTAGGGAAATCTGCATCACTAAAATAGAGTATTATATAGATTTCCCGATTACATAATCAGGTGTTTGTATACAAGCAAAGGTTTCCACTGATCCATAAAGTAATACATATGTCCCAAAAGTCTGACTATAGAAAAATTAGTATTGACTAGAGAGCATATAAATGAGAAATAGTGTTAAGATTAAGTAAGACTGGGGTAGGCCTCACACAATTCTGGATGCTTTCCTTTTATTATCAACACTGTGTAAGATAATATCCACTTCATTGGTCTTCTCTCTATAAGTGCCCCACCTAGGCTCATTAGGAACTTTGGGCACAGACAATAGAACTTGTGCATATCCTTCTAACACATGTTCTTCCACTTCATAACCAAGAGGATGAATCCATTTGGTTCTAGGTTCAACTACCTCCATGCAAGTGCAATCTGTTTCTACCATGAAACATATGGTATCTTTATATTTTTCAACTATCTTCTCAGATAATCTGAACCTATTCTGCATTTTGATCTTGAATGTCTTAATATCCATATCCATGGCATCCCTTGCACTTCTCTCTAAAGTGGCCTTAAGAGAAATCTAAGACATTGTGGGTTTTCTCCTATCTAGGTAAAGGTTTGAAACCTTTCCAATAATATGGAAGTACAAATAGATGATCAAAGATCCAAACCTAAATGTCTTTCTCCTGTCATGCTTGATGATTCGAATGTTGTCAATCAATTGACCGCGCAAGATCTCACATAGGTTGTATTGAGTGTTATCCTTCACCATTCTGATAGCTGCTAGGACTGTTGCTACAGAGACACTATTCAACCCGGTTTCTTGCTGAAACTTATACCCAAGTATCATAGTTAGAAGTTTTATGTCATCTTCCTTGATAGGGTCAACTGTCATTCTACGCTTGTCACTTCTAGATAGGAAAACATGTTGAATATTCTTCTTGACATCCTTGCCAGTAGGAAAAACTGGTCCAGTCTTAGGAAGTCCAGTTAATTCATGGATTAGGTCTGTAGTGATGCGCATAGGGACCTCACCAATCCAATAAAGATCATCATGTATTCTAATTAACAAAATCTTCACCCATTCTGGCTCATCAAACTCATGTGCATTCGAGTATTCAAAAATAGGGTTATCAATCAAGTGTGCGAACTCATCCTTGAATGTGTAATCAGGTTTCATCATAGATCCCATATGGGTGGCTATGCTGACATCTCCTACTGTTTCCTTCTTACAGTAAATGTATGCGCGGATATCTTCCACATGAACAACACCTCGCAGGGTTTTGGAGAAAGCCCCTTCCACATCATCCAATATGGATTTGAATGGATGCTTCTTGAATACAAATCTCTTCCTCTCTGCTATATCAAACACAACTAGGGTCACCATACTTACTTGGAATTTGCTTAAGTAGGGTTTCACAAAATTTTGAAAAAATGCGACTGCTAGGGTTCTATTCCAAACTTCTTATAAATTTTCTTAACTGCCAAATCTATTATGCTTCTGTGCCTTGATGTCTAGTGCTCCAATGCTCTCCAAATTCTATCCTCTTGAATGCAAGTGTTAAGAAGATCAAACACTTACTTTATTTTATACAATCTACCAAATTTAATGTTTGCAACCGTACGCAAATTACTCAGAGATTTTGAAAATTTGATCCTGATGCATTTTAGACAATGTGTGAATGCATATTGCAATATTATGTGCTTATAACCATGAATCCATAGGTGCATACTCAGAGGTGAGTATACCAACCACGCAGGGGTCCTGAGCTAGAATAGCTCCCCCTAAGACCAAGAAGGTCTATTCAAGTAGAAGTAGAGGGTGCGTCCACTGTGGATGCATCAACTACTTTGTCAACATCATTGTCCTTCTTTACTTCAACTCAAATTTTTCTTGAATCTTCATTTTCTTGAACAAACTGGACTTCTCCTTTTTCTTCAAATAGTGATTTCTTAGGATCCTCTAGCTTTTGAGTTCTGGATTTACAAAATCTTGAGATGTGTCCAGCCTTTCCACATGTGTGACAAATGATAGGAGGTCTGATGCTCTTGTTCATCATGCTGCATTACTTTTATGTGTGTCCATTGTAGTTACATATCTGACATGTAGTGTTCTGCAAATTCCTTTGAGGTCAATTCCTTTGATTGTTTTGATTCACTCTTCTTTGATTCTGCTGTGACTGGTTTTTGATTTGTTCTGCAATGTATATCCCTGTGACCAAACTTAGTATAGGAGAAACAATAACCATTGAAAGGTCTTACCTCTTTGCAATCTCTTGCCAAATGACCATGTTTGTTACATGCATAACAAGTTCTTCTTACTTTCTTGATTTCCCCTTTAGGTGGATCTATTTTAATTTCTTCAATATTTGCTTCTTTCTTTGCTTCTGAAGATACTTCATGAGGTTTCTTTCTTTCTTGCAATGAATTGACTTCAATTTGTGCTACACTGAATCCAAGACCAGTAGTGTCACCTTTTTTCTTTTGTGCATTGAGCTAAGATTGAAGTGAATCAGAATCTAACTTCTTCTTTATGATTTCCAATTCCAAGACTTTCATGTTTGCTTTCAAGAGTTCATCATCTAGTTGTTTGCTTTCTTTGATCTTTTCTTTAATAGAAATTTGGCTGTTTGTGAGCTGTTCATCTATATTTTCAACTTTATCTTTTAGAGACATGTTCTCTTCATTGATCTTTTTGATCATTTTCCCTAAATCACTTATAGAACAATCTTTCAAATCTTTTCTTAATTTCTTGATAAGCATTTGTGAGCCATCAACTTTCAGTCTAAGTTCTTCATTTTATTTTTTAGATCTATCAAGATCTTCAAGAGATGCTTCAAGATTCTTTTTCAAATGTTTTGCATCTGCTGAGTCCATGATCTCCTCAAGTCGTTAAACTTATTTGTTGAGGACTAGAGCTCTGATACCAATTTTTAGAAACACTGAGAGCGGGGGGTGAATCAGTGTTTATCTATTAATTACTTTTTAGCAACTTAAACATAAATCCAACATACATTGAATGAAGCTTAACATAAGAACTCATAACACATGATATGATTATGAGGAAACCTTGATAAGAGGAAAACTCCGGTGGGAATTAGTACCCACAAATATTGTACTAGGTATATTGAACCTATTAAAGTTCCTTTGCCCTGTTAGAAGAAGTCTTTACAATATGAGTACAATGACCTGGTTAAAGGTTTGACCCTGTTAGGAGTCTTTTACAAAAACCTATTAAAGGTATATGGCTCACTGCCCGATAGGATGAAGACTACAACCTTCTGAGAGATGATATACACTATATCAAAATGAACTGCTGTGATGACACTGCTGTCTGATCAGTTCCGTGTATGCGTGAATGCTCATACTCTCTTAAAGAGCTATATCATATACTGACTTCATTATACTACTCTTCTATATCTTTCTCTTACATCATAATCGACACTTGTAACATAACTTTAGATTACATACTTATATGTTCATATCCGAATAGGCGCTACCCAAAATAAGACTCTAGTTGGCCCTAAAACAAAATACACAATGCTTCCAAAAAATTCAGCTTAAGTGTGTCTACTACAATGTTAATTACATCATTACAAACATATAACCAAAGGTGCTTATCCATTACATTACAAAATAATACACGTTGATCAAAACACTAGTTGGCTTCCATGCTCTATCTTCTGGACTGCTGGTCTACTGATCTTCCTGTAACTTTGTCGTACTATTGTTCTGTACAATGCTTGTCTGGATGTAGCATGTACACATGTCATACAACATAAATCTGAACGCGCATAAGCTCAATTGATCTCTCGCATGTGTGATGATGTGTTGATCGGTGAGTAAATCTGTCTACCCTATTTTCCATACTTAGTCATTTTGTCTTTCATGAAAGAAACTAAACATGACTTTGTTGCCATGATGACAACACAAAATGAGTCATGCATCCTCAGGAAGTCAACTTGCCAACATAATCATCCTATCCCCTCAGGAGCGAAATGGAAAGATGACACGCCATAATGATGATGGAGAGAAAAAAATCACAGATAGATGTTGAAGCAGAGATCAAGAAGAACTCAGAACAGATAATGGAAGAATTCAGAAGATTCGGAATCAATTTTGAGCGGATTCGAGGTCTGGTTGATCAAGTTTGACTAGGGTTGACCAGAGTTGACCAGATTTGACTTTTGAGGAAAAAAGTCAAAGGTTTGAGAAAATAATGATAAGATGTGATTTTGATAAGAAAGCGATGTCAGAAAGTTGACTGCACAAGCGTCAGATCACATCGGTCCCAAAAAAATTTAAATGCGATTTTGAGCTATATAGAAGTGTCAAATTTTGATTTCAATCTCGAAAATGGATTGAGCATTTAGTTGAATATAGAGAGTGAGGATTGACTACTTGTGTAGTAGTGGTGAATACAGGATGCTGAAGAAGAACCCCTCAATGTACAAATTTAGGAGAACGCAATGAAGTGAACACCAAATTGTTGCCACAATGCAAGTCTGGAATGAAAATGCAATCCTATGCTAGATGCAATTCCTAGGACTTGGTTGTGAGACCCATCATAAAATCATCATCATTGAGCATTTTTTTTTATAGAAGAGTGAAGTCGATACAACCCTTACTAGCACCAAAATGCAACCACAAGGATATGAATATGACTTTCATCAGATAAAATGTAGGAAATGAATGTAAGCACAGGGCACAAAAGCCAAGATGACCTGAACATTAATTACAGTTGATGTTGCAAGAGTACACTAGTATCGAGGAATTAAAATCCAAGATAAACATGAGAGCGATCATGCAAAAACAAAAATAGCAATAACAAATAAAGAAATAACAAACAGAGCAACAACAGGCAAGGAGATAGTACCGACCTCACCATGGTGTACAAATAAACAAGATCGAGGGATGTGAGGTTGTTCCACCTTAGTGCGGGAGCTCTTATCACATTCACCCTATTTATTTGATGTTTCCAGATCATCGGGACCACACCAACAAGAAATAGACAAAGAAAATATCAATGAAATCTATGAGAACAAACAATATACCAAGAAAGATTCAATCATAGCTCAACTAGTTTCAAAGTTTTTGAATATGTATGTGTATGAGGTGTTGAAAAACACTGTTGTGCTTGTGAGTGTATTGTGTTTGATTTTTATTGATAGATTTTTACATTTGAGATATCCGATGTGTGTTGAAAAAATAGATGTGTCCAAAGATAGTGTTGAAAAACACTGTTTATGATGGTGTTGAAAAACACCAGTTTGTGTTAGTAGCGAGTTGTCCTTGAGAAGTGACAAGATTAGTGACTCAGGTGTAAACCAAAGATGTGATCAGAGTGGAGATCCATGCCCCCAAGTAATGATGACTGACTTGATGTATGTTGCGAGGAAAAACCAGATTTGAGTGCTCCCAGGCATATGGTACTGAATCAATGTCAAGTTAGGAAGGTTTGCAAAGAAACCAAAGCATCACAAAAGTGACCGAAAGCTATGTACAAACTAAAGCAAAGAATTGTCAAGACTGAGTATTGATAGATAGAGCGTTTGAGCACAAACTCCAACTGTAATGGATGTGAGCATTCTTAATAGTATGACAATAGTAGACAGACACAATGAGAACCATTGGTGACTAACACCAGAGAGATGCTCAAGTGAAGAGACCATAGGACTGGCTAGACATCAATAGGCAGACACAGTGAGAACCACTGGTGATTGATGTTAGGGAGATTCTCAAGAAGAGAGAACTCAGTATAAGCTAAGCAAGAGTAGGAAGACATAGTGAGAACCACTGGTGACTGTCACAAAGTAGATCATCAAAAGGTAATAGGATAGTGCCCCCTAGACTAGGAGGGTTTCCCCTAGAGTATGACCAGTTTCAATCCATGTAAGTTGGTATCTGGACGGGTAATGAAAGTATGCAAAAAATCAAATGCAAGTAGGAAAGAAGGAAAGAAGCAATGCAGGAAAGCAAATTCATAAAGCCAAGTGGTGCTATTATATGTATAGAAATGTGGAACAAGAGGCGCATGTTTATCAGGTTTTCACCTTCTTGGTAGAAATTCTTTTTTTGCTACCATGATGCCTGTTTGCCAGGTTTTCATCAATGACACCTTTTTCTCTTTTCTCTTTTATTTTTTATTTTTCAATTTTTAATTTTTTTGCTAGATGCATCAAAAGTGCCTATTTCTAGGTTTGCACCAAGATGATCATTTTTTCAGGACTTTTTACGATTTTTAGATTTTTAGATATTTTGTATATTTTTAGTCTTTTTTAGATTATAAATCTCAAGCAAGATCACAATGGGTTGCCCCAATGTCTAGCAAGGTGTAGGACATTGCAGATGGATTATAAAGTTGATGTATGAGATGAATAGCCAATGATGGATGAAGTGGGTGAATGCGACCCTCAAGGATAGTCTCTTCAAGATTACCCTTTCAGCACTTGGCTAAATTCTACCAAGGAAGAGTTTTTGGCCTTTCAACCTTCGATTTTTTGGCCTTTCAGCCCCGAAAGCAAGTACATTTTTTCGGCCTTTCAACCTTCAAAGATTTTAGCCTTTCAGCCTCTTCAAAGTTTTTTGGCCTTTCGGCCCACAACAAGTCCAAAGTTTTGGGACCTCCGAGTTTTAAAGTTTTGAGAAACACTTGAGGAATTTTAAAGGCATTAAAGTTTTGGGGTAGAGGTCGGGGTCCGAAGAACTGGGGGTTTTCAGTGAGGTCACTTTTTCAGACACCAGTTAGACTCTAGATTAGATTAATGGACAACTTGAGTCCATTTTGGGAAGACTCAAGGTTTTCTATCAGTTCCCACCGCCAGAAATACCTCCAGGTGAAGAATCCAAGAAGGACCACTAGAATCAAGAAAAAGACTCCCAATTCACAGAAGGAATTTACCTTCTTTCTCTTTCTCTTCTCTAGCGGATTTTTTGCTCTTTGCATGAGAAAATGGATTGTAAATGGGTTTAAGAATCCATAAAAGTTACATAGTATCAGTTAGTAGTATTTTACCTTCAACAAAGTTCTAGTTTAGTTCTATTTCTTTAGTTTAGACTCTCTGATGCCCTAACTCCAAAAATCAGAGTTGTAGATCAAAACTCTATATATTGTAATAAAAAAGCAATGTAAAAGGGCCAACTTTTTAATACAATAAAGATCTACATTGGGTGCTTCATTCGTGGTGTGTGAATTACTGCTATCTATGCAAATTTATTGAATGTATGCTTGCATTATTCTTTATTTTTAGAGAGCCCTTTGTGTTATTTTATTTCAAATTCATGCAACTTTTAGTTGGAGTTTGCTGCTGTATATGTATCTTTCTATGATGAATGCATGGAAGAGATCATCTTTGGACTTGATGATAAATCCATCTCATGGGTGCACACATCTTGGTGGCTTCACGATTTGATAGATTTTGAATATCTTGCACGAGTGATTACGTTTTCTCTCCAAACGCTTGCATCCATGGAGTAGTGAATTGTGACTTGGTCTTATTTATGCTTCGTGGCTTGTTCCAAATCTCTCCAACATTCAATTCGCAAGGAAGGGTTTACGGTGGTTTATGTCCTTAGGATTTCACTTTTCTCACAATTTTCTTTATTTCTCATTACCCTTCTTTCTTTGAAATGTTGTCATTAATTCTAAAAATTACCATCTTGAAAACACAAAATTGCATTTCATTTACAACACCCATACTTGTTAAAATGGAAAATACCAAAAAAAAGAGAGAACTAAACAATATTTTGTAGTTTGCTGTCTTGAATGTACTAGCAAAGGCCTCCTCATGAACAATCACATTTATCTTCGACTGAGTAACCAAGCAGGTTGTGACCCGACCCTGAAGAACCTTGGGAATAACTCTGTTATTCTTTCAAGAGAGGAAATTGAATCTCGAGATCCTAGCGAGTTGGCTTGTGTTAAAACAACGCTCAATAGAAGTGGCGCTAGAAGGAGGGCCTCAAGACTCAAGAGTTGGATAATATCAGATCTTTCTCCTCAGATAGGTTCAAGCATGTGCTTAGATCATCTCTGAAAAGAGGCGAGTTTCTCAAACTCACTCACCACCGAAGGGCTCGCAGCGACAAGGGTAAAGCAAAAGATAAATCTTTCCATCACCTTGTTGAAACTCAGGATCCTCTTGGAAAACAATCACACATCGCTGCCCCAACCACTACTATAGTCATCCATCAAAATTAGAACTTGTCAAATCAACATTCACAGCAACCTCATCCAATGGCCTTTTTTGCTAACACGACAAGCTCACCTTTGAACTTTGTTGGGCAGCTCCATGAGTTACCTAAAAATTTGGAGAATTTTTGTACACGATTCATATATGGCAAATCTAGGACAGTGGAAGGACATATCCTCGCTTTCAAGGAAATTTTCTATTGTAAAGAGATTTCCCTCCAAGATGTTGTCTGTTGTCTCTTCCCATATACCTTGGGATAATTTGCATACAACTGGTACCTTAATTTACCACGAGGGTCTATCTCCATATGGAATGACTTTGAAACCAAATTCCTCAATCAATTCAAATTGTATGTCGATCCTTCTATAACACATCACCAATTCATAACCACGAGGAAAGATCCTAAGGAGCCCATTGCTATTTTTAACCATCATTTTCACAAAATGCATCAAAAGTTGGAAGCGCCTTACACTATACCAGATGAAGTTGTCATACAAGTTTACTTGAAGGCTCTAGATCTGTTTACATCGATCTTTTTAAGAAGACTTCCCCCAGTGGATAGAGACACACTTGAAAAGGTATATAATGAAGCCATCACTTTCACTTAGCAAATGGACCCACAAGAAGAAGGCTATGCGGCTATGCCCATCATGAGTAATCTTGTTGTCCCACAGCCATTTGCAACAAACAACCAAGCCTTGGCCAGCCAACTACCCATACCAAATCCTATACTGGCACAACCATGCACAACCATGCCTTCATCTATTACTTATCCAGGTTACAAAACTCATAAAATGACATTCGTAGAATAGAGGGTTGTACCCCAAAATGAGCCTGATACTCTCATGGCTTTTGAGCTAGATGCCATAAAGAAGACTTTATCATAGCTCACTAGCAAAGTTACCAGAATGAAGCTAAACCCACCCCAAAATCAAGGTGGATACCAATGGGCATCCACTGGTCCAAATACATACCCTCAGAACCCAAACAGGGGTTTCAATGCATATGGCAACAACAATGCATAGGAGAAACCATTTGTGTAGCAAAGGCCAAATCGACCATGGAACACTAGACCAAATAATGGCAGAATCCCAGTAAATAACGCCAATACTTATGAGGCTACAAGGCTTATTTTGTTAGGGCTCCAAGTAGGCATCAGGAAAATAATGGATATGTGAACAACTCCCAAGAACACTACACCCAGAATCCAGAGGGGGCCCCAGTACAATTTAATTATATGGTGTTCGATTCTTATGAGTCTGGAAAGGAGGGAAGCTCAGAAAGCTTATACGGTAGAAGATGAATTCATGTTCCCTTTTTAGAGAGAAAATGAACCTAAATATTCTAAATTTCATGCCTTCCAGAATGATTAGTGAAACCCACATAACCTTCAGAGTAGAAAGGAACCCCTCACCGATGACATACCTCTAGGAAAGAAACTGACTCCACCAGATCCTCAGGCTAGTAACAATCCCATACCTCCAAAGGGCCCGAATGCCATACCTCCTACAATAGGTACATATGCTGGCTATCAAGGAACGGCCTGGTCAAATGACAAGTATAGTGCAGTGGATGAACTCAAGAAAACTAAGGCAAACATCTCTATGTTTGAATTATTGTAGGGTTTCCCATCTCAAAAGGAAGCCCTTTTAAGATCCTTGGATTATTCAAAACTTGGCCCATCGACCAACAACACCAGGGCACCTGCATCTAATGTCAACACATCTGAGGTGTTCCCAGCAATATTCACAGATAGGACAGAGGTCCCGCCATTCCTACTCAGTCTATAGATCTTTGGAAAGAACCTACATAATTTCTTAATCGATTCAGGAGCCTCATGCAATGTTATGCCCCTATCAATTTGCTGGAAGTTGGGGATGGTGCCCCAAGTAACGAACCAAGTGGTCATACAATTAGACAAAACCAAGGTTAGAGTAATTGGTGTGCTCAAAGATGTACACATTCAACTAGTCACAGATCCCCAGATACAAGAACACATTGACATACACATAGTGGACATCCCTGAGACTTATGGGATGTTACTAAGCCGAGAATGGACTAAATGATTAAGAGGATGGCTCTCTACAGATTTCACCCAACTTTGGCTACCTTGGAGAGGTTTGAAAAACCAAATAAAGATAGATGCAGAGCTGAAGCTGAAAAGGATGATCACTGAATACAACTCCCTGAATGAAGTCTTGTTCACTCAAACTGATTTAGGCACTTATCGATTGGACAACGTTTTCATGTTTCAAATCTGAGAAGGCAAAGAATCAGACCATAGTCCCGTCCAAGGTCTTCTAGAGC
The DNA here is from genome assembly GCA_018584345.1 of Thuja plicata. Lineage (NCBI taxonomy): Eukaryota > Viridiplantae > Streptophyta > Pinopsida > Cupressales > Cupressaceae > Thuja > Thuja plicata. Next base: position 633,290 of record MU223440.1, on the reverse strand, counting down.
TGAAGATTGGTGATGACATCTTCCAAAGTTTCATCGATAGCACAACAACTAGCCTACAGTATCTAGGCCAAGACATAGATCCCAACATCTTGTTACTACCTAGATACTGTCGATTACATCAGGATAGTCATTCTGAGTTTACGTGCCCCAGTTCTCAAGAGGCACTGTCGCAAGTGTTGTCTCAAATAGCCCGACCAAATGAGCCACTAGAAGCACAGATAATAAAAGGAGATGTACTTGGGATAGAAGATGGGAACAACGTCGCACCAGGTATGGACAACCTAGTCCTTGCAAATAGTCCACCTCAAGATCAAGACAGTGGGTCAGATCCAGAAGATAGAAGCCTTGCCTCAAACATGCTTAGTGACTAGAGTACCTCGGATGATGGAGCATGTCCCCCTCACAAGGGAATACTGGAAGATAAAGATGACAAGCTCCTCAAACCTGGGAATACTCAAAATACAAGAGAATCAACTTCTTCTGACAGCGATGGAGAGAGGGGCCCAAAACCAAGGACCAAGGATTCTTCTAAGAAAAGCTCAACCAGACCCAGCCCTACTAAAACACCTCAGATATGGAAACTGTGCTTCAACAATTCCAAGTGTAAACAAGGAGCAGGTGCGGGAATAAAATTGATAAATCCAAGGGGTAAGTCTTTCTATGCTGCTTATAGATTACAGTTTCTTTGTACTAATAATGTGGCAGAATATGAAGCATTGGTTCGCAGACTCCTCCTAGCTCACGAGAAAGGAATCAAGATCTTGACGGTGGAAGGAGACTTGCAATTGGTTGTCAAGAAAATCCATAGTTAGTATACTTGCAATGATAAGAGGCTCTCAGCCTATAGAAATAGGGCATGGGATCTCATCAACTACTTCGACGCTTTCAACATCAAAACCATCCTGAGAAGAAAGAATGTCGTCACTGATACATTGGCTGTCTCAGCCAGTTCATTACATCCAATGGAGAAATCCAAACTAAAGAAATTCTCAATTTAACTTGTCGCAGCCCCGGCCATTCCAGACAATGTCACTAACTTTCAAGTCTTCCAAGATGATCAGCATATCTTAGAGTTTATCATGTGCGCTGGCGTGTTCGAAAAGTAGATCATCAACGAGCAGAAGAACGGGGAGGAAATAGTTGAACCTGAAGAACCTGATGATTATAGCGTCATAAACCTGAAAACCAATGCCATACCCAAGGGGATGGTAGAACTAGAGAGGATTTTTGATAGCAATAAGACTGCTATACGAAGGCATCCCAACGTAACACCTGATGGTAAAGAATGTGACACCTACAACCTGGGCATGGAAGAGGAACCAAGAGAAGTCCACATTGGAAAGGTGGGGACCAAAGAAGAAAAGGATAAAATGGTCCATCTTCTCATTGAATATTGAGATGTCATAGCATGGAGTTATGAATAATTAAAGACATATGACACCTCAGTCATAGTACACAACATCCCTTTGAAACTAGATTCTAAGCCCTTTAGGCAACGAAAAAGAACCATGAATCCCACTATGGAGCCCTTGATCCAAAAGGAAGTCCAAAAATTGCTCGATGCCAGGATCATCTTCCCAATCTGACACTCTACATGGGTTGCAAACCTAGTACCTATAAGGAAGAAGATTGGAGAAATCAGGTTGTGCGTAGACTTCCAGAACCTCAACAAGTCCTCTCAAAAGGATAATTATCTACTGCCATCTCTAGATGAAGTGTTGCAAAAGGTTAATGGATCTCAAATGATGTCATTCCTAGATGGCTACTCATGATATAATCAAGTGATGGTACAGGAAGAGGACAGGCTAAAAATGGCATTCACCACTAAATGGGGAACTTTCGCCTATCGACGGATGCCTTTCGGGTTGATTAATGCTGGAGCTACCTTCCAGAGAGAAATGGACATAGCATTCAGAGGATTAATTGGAAGGTGCATTATCATCCACATGGATGATCTCACAGTCTACTCGAAACTAAGAGCTGACCATATAAGCGACCTCAGAAAATGCCTCCAGAGGTGCAGAGAGTTTGGGATCTCCCTCAACCCCAAGAAATGTGTGTTTGGGGTAACTGAAGGAAAGCTCTTAGGGCATATCATCTTCAAAAAGGGGATATCCATTGACCTCAAAAGGGTGGAGGTGATCCTAAAATTAACACCACCTCATAGCCGCAAGGAACTAAAATATTTCTTTAGAAAGATCAACTTCATCAGAAAATTCATCAGTGGCTTCACAGAAATAGTGAAACCATTGAACGACATGCTCAAGAAAGATGCCAAGATTGAATGGGCCCTCCTAGCCAAGAAGTCTTTTGAAGAGATTAAGACTGCCATCACCATGACACCAGTCCTAGCCAGTCCTGACTACACCATCCCTTTCAAGGTCTACTCTTTCACGTAGGAACACTCATGCGCAGGCATTCTCACGCAGAAGAAGAATAGAGAAGATGAAAGACCCATCGCCTTTATGAGTTTCCCTTTCAAGGATGCAGAACTCAGATACCCAAACCTGGATAAACAATCATTTTCTCTTGTCAAGGTGGTGAAGAAGTTCAAGCATTATATTTTAAGGAGTAAAGTCATTGCGATAGTTCTAGATGCGGCAGTTAAATCCCTCCTAATGCAAAATGAACTGGGAGAGTGGAGAGGAAAATTGATGGTAATTCTCCAAGAGTTTGACCTAGAAATCCAACCGATGAAATTGGTAAGAGGCCAGGGCCTGACTAAGCTGATCTCTAAGTTTGAAGAAGGTCTGGTCTCCCAAATGTACACCGACCAAGGCGTGATCATGAATGTATAGTACCAAGACATAGTGTACTATCTGTTGCAGAATTGCTGCCCTAAGGAAATGAGCAGCTCCCAAAGAAGAGCCTTAAAGATCAAAAGTAGCTCTTACATAATAAAGAGTGGACAACTCTACCAACACATTTACGAGGGTTTGAACCTAAGGTGTTTGGATAGAATGGAGGAAAAACAAATACTAGTGGACTTTCATGACAAATATGGAATGGGACATGGATTAGTGGAGGCCACAGCTCACCAAATCCTGTGCGTAGGGTATTTTTGGCCTACGATATTTAAAGATACCAGTGAGCACGTGAGATCCTGCCACACTTGCCAAACTAGCATGACCTAAGAGATAAATCTAGCAATGCCCTTACAACCAGTCTATGAGGCGCGCCCATTTGCCTAATGAGGCTTCAATTTTGTTGGAGTGATTAACCCCACTTCATCTGTAGGACATAAGTTTATCTTAATAGCTACTAACTATTTGATGCACTAGATGGAGGCACAAGCATTGAAGAATTATACCACTGAGGTTATGACTAAATTCGTGGAGGAGGGCATCATAACTAGGTTTGGGATGCCATTCTATCTGGTATGTGATAATGCTCCCTCTTTCTCCTCAGCCTTGCTCACATAATGGGCCTTCGAAAACTAGGTAATCCTCAAATTCTCTTGAAATTACTATCCGTAAGGACATGGCATAGCAAAGTCTACAAACAAAAATCTTACTACTGTGATCAAACACCTCCTAGATGACAACCCTAGGGACTGGCACACGTAGCTAAAATATACTTTATGGACTGTTCACGTAAGGATCAAGAATGCCCTGGGGACATCTCCATACCAACTAGTCTACGGTTTGAAACCATTCTTTCCTATGAACTTGAAGATCCCAATTCTAAGATTCATGGACCAATATGTAGGGGAGGAAGATTGGGTATAGGTTAGACTCATGAATCTCCTAAAACTAGAGGAGAAACAAACTTTGGCCCTAGAACATGTATCAAAGCATCAGGCTATAGTCAAAAGGTGGTTCGACAAGAGAGCTACCATCAAAACCTTTAGGATCTCTGACCTTGTCCTCCTATGGGATAAGGCAAAAGAAAAGCCAGGCAGCCACACCAAGTTCCAAAGACTGTGGACAGGCCCTTACCAAATATCAGAGATCCTGGGGGAGAACACTTTTAGGATCAACAGATTGGAAAGAGAGTTGACCCCATTGCGAGTCAATGGGAAATTCCTCAAACATTACTTTGGATCCTAAATGGGACTATCTTTTGTCCCTTGTACCATAGTCGCTTTTGCATTTTTGCCTTTTTCTTTGTTGTCCTTGTCGTCAGTCCTTTCTTCCACTCATATTTTTTCTCTTCTTTTGTTAGGGCTTATTTTTTTGTTGTTCTAGGTCAGTGTGTTTTGGATCCAGTCCAAGGTGTTCTGCAAGGGGAGTAGAGGTATTTCTTAGTCAAATTTCTCCAAGGATACATGCAGTGTAAGAGTACCTTCCCAAAAGACAAAGTAGTGATGATTATCATTGACAGACAAGAAGGAGTTTGAAGTTTGGTCATCCTGATCACAAGACACATTAAGGTACAAACACCAGAGGGCATTGGCTTCTAAGGCATTTGTCAGTTGTAGCCAACTTGAGTGCATAGGTTCGGGTACCCACCAATCCTAGAACCCAAGTCTGAACTAAATGTGAAGACAATAACGAAAGAAAGAAGAGCCCAAAAGGGAAAGCAAAAGAGACACTCAAAAGAAAAGTGCCCCAAAGAGGTCATGAGTGAAAAGTCTGGGAAACATCACCTAATTGTTGCTCAGATCAGAAAAAAGAAAGAAGAAAAGAGGTTATGGACCTGAATGCATGGAACACACTAACTTCTGAAGCTTGATACATCTCCAAGCAAATAGAAGAAACAAAATGATTTTTCAAAAAAATAGAGTTCTCACAAAGAAAGAAAGTTATAACCTAAGTAGACATGACAAACTTGGGTGATTATGACAACCTCTACCAGGGCTATGGATGCTCGACTGGTAGTAGAGCAAGGTTATATTTGGGACTCGGGGAAAACTTTATCAGGGCTATGGATGTCTGACTGGCACCAAAGCTCTTTCCAGGAAGCCTTGGTTTTATTTGGAAAAGGTTGGAAATAGTTGGCAAGCACCTTGGTTGTCACTACTAAAGGTCAAGAAATGAACACACATGAACACACACAGGGAAACTAACATAAGAACCTCAGATTAGAGGTCATTAAAAAATCATCGACTCCATCGCCTCTTGGTTCGGTTCTATTGCAAAGCTACTTTCCAGAAGTGTGTTGATGATAAAGAAATGCCTTGGTCATTCCTCCTTTTGTTAGGGATATTTGTTGTGATTCCACAACACACACCCCATTTTTTAGTCCTCTGACCATGGGGACCCCCCTCTTTTTGTCTTTTTGTCTTTTATCATGTCCGCCCCTCATAGAGATCTAGTCAGCCACCAGAGAAGATTACTAAAACCAAAGTAGATAAAGGAAGACCCCTTTTTTGGCCTTTTAGAGGACTTAGGTCCTCTGAAATGCCGAAATGGCCAAAAGGCCGAAGACCCGACCCTTCGGCCCTTTCGGCCTTTCGGAGGACTAAGGTCCTCCAAAATGCCAAAATGGCCGAAAGGCCAAAGACCGGACCTTTCAATGATTTTAGACTTCGAAAACACTGAAAGGCTGAAAGGTTCTTGGTCCTCCTTCAGTGTTTTTAGCAATTTGGTGTTCGAAACCTCAAAATCTCTGATGTCAACCCGTGGGTTATAAAAGGGGTAGCCTCCGTTTGTCATTTTACTTTGCATTTTTGTGTGTTTGTGCTCTCGCTTGAGTTTCATCTACTTGTCCTTGCCGACTGCCTCCTCTTCCAAGCTGCCTGGTTGCCCTCCCCTTTGCTTGATCATTTGAGGTAGGATCCCTTCACTCTTCCTCACTTGGTGCTTTTGGGTTTGCTAGGTTTAGGGTCTTTTCGGTGCCCCTAGTGCCTGTCCATCCTAGGGCACTTCATTTCGTTGCCTTTTTTTGGGCTTCTATTTTTGTGCATCGACAGGGACGTCCTTCCCTATTGGCCCTAGGTTTTTTTGGTCTCGTTAGGTCTAGGTTTAGGGTTTTGTGTGTTTTTCAGTCCTGGCACTCACCATAGGTTTTCAGCCTTCGAAGGGCCAAAAACTAGATCTTCCCTTTCACCAAGTGCCATTTCAGATGTTTCGGCCTTTCAGACATCTAAAAGGTCTGAAAGTATGAAAAGCCAAAAGCAAAACCTCCGATCAGTCCATCCGGGTTCCTCCCAATGTTCAGGCGATTTGGCGTCCTTAAGCAAGCCCCTCCCAGTTTAGTGTCTAAAACTCTGAAACCCACGATGGACTTGGCCCTACCATATACCAGTTCGCACTTACAGACTTTTCGGTCTTCGAACTAGTTTTTGGTGTCTGAAACCCTGAAAGGTCCAAAAGTACAAAAACTTGCACTTTAACTATTTTTTCAGCTCTCTTTACTTGCTTTAATAGTTTAAATTGTTTTTCCTATTCAAATAAGCCACTGATATTTGTTTTTTTTGCAGGAATGACTGAACCCAAGATAACATCCCCAATGAAGTATCATTACAAGGGGAATCCCCCCAGCTCAAAGGTGGGGAACAAACATAGTGAGGTAACTGACACCAACATTAGGAATGTGGATTGGAATGAATTCCTGACCCAGTGCTCCCAACCGGAAAACAAATCTGAGGACTATACCTCATTAGTCCTATCTGACCTAGTAAATGCAGCCACACACCCTGTGGCTGTTTCATCCTCAGAATTGATCATCACCCTAGCTCATCATTACGATTTAGATAAGAGGGTGGTAGTAAACTCTGAGGATCATGTCGTGCTAGACATTAGGCCGGATATCATTGAGGACATCTTTCACCTTCACAAAGGCATAGAAAAATTCTATGACTTTTATATCGAAAAGGGGACCAAGTGGTTTGGCAACTGGGAGAAAGCCGTGAATGAGATGATGAATAAGGAATACCTCAAGCCACCACTTCCCAAGAACAAATTGGACAAGATAGATCTCTGGAGAGGTTATATGAGAGATGATATCCAGGCAGCTATAACAATGATAAGCAGGGTGTATGGGTTACCACAATCCACCCAACTCGAGCATTGGATGATCCTATTGATAGAAAGGATCCAGGAACAGAAGGCAAGAATTGACTAGGGCACCATCATCAGTGACAATCTAGATGAGCAATTGACAACCATAAAACATAACCCCAAGTTTTACATGAGCACTTATGTGGTGTATCTACTAGCTCCCTGGGCAGATTATCTTGGTCTCACCAAGAGGGGAAGTCTGAATGACCCAAATGCATGGCCCCATCTTGTATACCCGAAGTTGGTAAAAGGAGAAAACATGGTAGAAGATTCCTTGAATTACAGGATATTCAATGATGCATTCATATTCATAGTCATCCGATCTATTGAGGGTGACTTTGCTAAAAGGATGTCAGAAGGTAAGGGCCATTGGGGCCTATTTTATCCAGTTCATGATGTTCACATATATTAGGATAGTCGGGTCAACCTTGCAACCAAAGAAGTTTCCCAGGTACCCATCCGACTGGATAATCATATTAGAGATGGCCAAGTAGCTCGCAGATGCATACGAGCACATAAAACATAAGAAGAAACACTATTGGGACTTTCCCATCTCTTTGGGACCCTACACGCTATAGGATATGAAGGTTTGCAAATCTCTTGATTTTGACTGGGATGACTGTCCCTTATAGCTTTACAAGATAGTAAGAGCCCACTTTGATCCTATAGGTACTTATAGCCATATCATCGGCAAATTCTATGTACATGAGCCACATTTGGAAGATCATTGGATAAACTGCATAGATGATCATGAGGTCAGAATCTGAGATTACTATAGAATGAACCTAGCTCTGGAAAAAGAGGTGTTGAAGGTTCCTATTTCCTCGAAGGTATGGGAATTTGATTCAGAGGAGGTCTTAGAAGACATTTACACAAAAGATAAGGTGTATGACCGGCCAATCATGAACGCCGAGGTGGACAAAGATGAAAATGATGACATAGACTTCAAGGCAAGGCATGTGATAAATACCACTATATCTTGGATTAAGAAGTCACACTGGATGAGTCCAATCCTGGTGAAAACAATAATGGAGCCCTCCAGGAAAGTAGAGAAACAATGAGGAGAGAAGTCAACACCTCCTAAATATAAGAGAAGGAGAAGGCCCATCTACCTCTGGCCAATCTTCCCCCACCACTAAGAAGAAAACCTGTAAGAGGAAGAAGAGTTCCAAATCTCCGTTGTTAGAAACTGTACAAGAAGAGCCTGAGGAAGAGGACGCAAGTGAGCCCTTAGTCTGAAAGACCAGGTTGCAGATGAGGAGAGAAAAGGAGATTACTAATAAATATAAAGAGGATCCCAAAGAACAAGATAATCCTTTGGATACATTGGGACCGGATGAGTTCATGATTTCTGATTTTGAAGGACTAGAAGGCTTTTCAGATCAGGGCCAAGATACATACACTGGGGCACCACCACTCATACAACCCTAGGTAGCCCTCACTCCACCACCATTCATACAACCTTAGGTAGCCCTTACTCCTCCACCAGTCCAGTTCACCAATCCTTTGGTGAATTTTCCTACTCCACTAGTAAGCTCTGATTCTTCTCTAGGGCCTAAAACCCAAGACAGTGGGGTAACTCAGAGTTTAGTAACATGCAATGTAGCTGGAGGGAGTTATGTTTTCACTCCACCACCCCACATACTTACTCTACCAACTTCCCTACCGACTCCAACACCTCCTCCTACACCAATTCTGCCTCTGTCTACTACCACCATCTCCTCATCTCCCACTCCATTCATACCAACACTTATTCCCTCAACATCAATCCCTCTAACATGTGCCACCCATTTTTCCAGAGAAGCGGTGAGTGATAAGGACACACCACCTTTGCATACCACACTGGAGGCCATGACCAGTCTGAAGTCAAAGGTATCAATTGATACTTTCAATGAAGAAGCCCAGGACAAAGAAGAGGGTAATGTGGTAACTGAACAAGGAGAGAAAGAAGGAGAAAGGGAAGAAGGAGAAATGGATGTGGACTCTGAAGGGGAAGGAGTGAAGGAAGGAGGGAATGAAAAAGAAAAGGGACAAGAAAAGGATTCAAAAAAATAAATAGAGCCAGAATTACAAAGCCTCACTTTGATCCTCCAGGTTGTACCATATGAACCTGTAACTACATTCGGTAAACCTACTTCATTTACCAAGGAGATAAAACCTAGGAGAATAACCTACACCAGTGAATTGGATGGAGAGGACACAAGTATGACATCAGCGAGACAAGCTTTCCACCAGGCAGAAATCAATGCACCTACGAAGATCATGTCATATGTAACTCAAGACACTGGGGGTCATTGGAAAGCCCATATAGCTATCCCTCCCCCGAGAACTTCTCAGGTGATAGTTTCATCAGAAGGTTATACACTCAAGGATATAGATTTGGGTGAACCTACAAGAGAAGGGTGGAAAACACTAGCAGCTTTAGGGCTGAAGCATGCTCTAGGGTTCATGAATAAAGATGAAGAAACTATCAAGACTTTAACAGATCAAAATGAAGCCTTAAAAGGGTTCATAAAAAAGATGTTGGGTCCCATTGACCCAAATTGTTCAGAGGCTTCACTACAAGGCATGCTTGATAAAAGGGCTACACCAGATTTGCCAGCATGTTTGACTCCCTCCTTTATCCAGACAAGCACTAATTGGATAAATGACTTCGAACAATTTGGAGAGAAGGAAATCCCATCAATATTTAGGCCATATAGGACCATCTTGGTTGAGGCTAATTCACTCATTAACCTGGTGGAAGATGACGGGGGTATGGATGTAGAGGTAGTTAAGTGGCAAGTAGCTCTCCAAGATTTGGAGATAATTTGAAAGCAACGCTTCCAAATTTTTGTAAAAGTTTATGAGGGCAAAGAATTGGATAAATTTGAGACTTGGACCAAGAAAATGGCCAAGATAATTAAGTCCTACAAGAAACACTAGGCCCTTATAGATGAAAAGTGGGAGGAGGTAATAAAATGGATCAAAGATATAGATACCTTCTTCACAGGGGTCAGCCTCAACAGCTACCGAGATGAAAGCCAACAGGCTCTACGTCCCTCCAAGGAAGTGGTCCAACAGTTTAGAGACATTTTGGCCAGAGTCAATACCAAGGAGGCCTTGTAGCAACTGTTCTACATGAAAGAGGAAATACATAGAATGTCACAACATGAAGAAGAGATCACATTCTTCGCTTCTGAATTGAATATCTTCAGAAAGAAGCAAGAACGAAGGGTCAGTAAAATAAAAAGAAAAGAGATCAACTTTGAAGAAGTTTAGGAGATAGTGCAGAGGCTTCGGGAAGCTCACCCAGAGGTCTTCACTAGATAAAGCTCCAGGGTTCAAATACTGGGTAGACAGGGCAAGATTTTCAACACTTGGCTAAATTCTGCCAAGGAAGAGTTTTCGGCCTTTCGACCTCCAATTTTTTGGCTTTTCGGGCCCGAAAGCAAGTACATTATTTCAGTCTTTCGGCCTCTTCAGAGTTTTTTTTCCTTTCGGCCCACAACAAGTCCAAATTTTTGGGACCTCCGAGTTTTAAAGTTTTGAGAAACACTTGAGGAATTTTAAAGGCATTAAAGTTTTGGGGTATAGGTCAGCGTCCGAAGAACTGGGGGTTTTCAGCGAGGTCACTTTTTCAGACACCAGTTAGAATCCAGATCAGATTAATGGACAACTTGAGTCCATTTTGGGAAGAATCAAGGTTTCCTATCAGTTCCCACTGCCAGAAATAGCTCCAAGTGAAGAATCCAAGAAGGACCACCAGAATCAAGAAGAAGACTCCCAGTTCACAGAAGGAATTCACCTTCTTTCTCTTTCTCTTCTCTGGCAGATTTTTCCCTCTTTGCATGAGAAAATGGATTGTAAATGGGTTTTAGAATCCATGCAAGTTACATAGTATCAGTTAGCAATAGTTTACCTTCAGAAAAGTTCTAATTTAGTTCTATTTCTTTAGTTTAGACTCTCTGATGCCCTAACTCTGAAAATCAGAGTTGTAGATCAAAACTCTATATATTGTAATCAAAAAGCAATGTAAAAGGGCTGACTTTTTAATACAATAAAGATCTACATTGGGTGCTTCATTCATGGTGTGTGAATTACTGCTATCTATGTGAATTTATTGAATGTATGCTTGCATTATTATTTATTTTCAGAGAGCCCTTTGTGTTATTGTATTTCAAATTCGTGCTACTTTTAGTTGGAGTTTGCAGTTGTATATCTAACTTGCTATGATGAATGCATGGAGGAGATCATCTTTGGGCTTAATGATAAATCCATCTTGTGGGTGTGCACATCTTGGTGGCTTCATGATTTGATAGATTTTGAATATCTTGCATGAGTGAATACGTCTTCTCTCCAAATGCTTGAATCCGTGGAGTAGTGAATTGTGACTTGGTCTGATTTATGCTTCGTGGCTTGTTCCAAATCTCTCCAACATTCAATTTGCAAGGAAGGGTTTACAACAGTTTATGTCCTTAGGATTTCACTTTTCTCACAATTTTCTTTATTTCTTGTTACCCTTCTCTCTTTAAAACGTTGTCATTAATTCTAAAAATTACCATCTTGAAAACACAAAATTGCATTTTATTTACAACACCCATACTTGTTAAAATGGAAAATACCAAAAAAAAGAGAGAACTAAACAATATTTTGTAGTTTTCTATCTTGAATGCACCAGCAAAGGCCTCCTCATGAACAATCACATTTATCTTTGACTGAGTAACCAAGCAGGTTGTGACCCAACCCCGAAGAACCTTGGGAATAACTCTGTTATTCTTTCAAGAGAGGAAATTGAATCTCGAGATCCTAGCAAGTTGGCTTGTGTTAAAACAACGCTCAACAAGAGGGTTTTCAGTCTGGTTGAAATAGGGTCCACCCAGTTGACTATGATATGTCATTTTTCTAGAATGCAAGTGTTCAATGTGTAAAGACTCAGTATGAAAAGTTTGAATGTTCTCATAATTTGGGTCCTCTTGGAACAAAGGGTTTCAAAGCTGACTAAAATCCACTAGAAATGAGCGTTTAATGTAAGTTTGACGTACCAGAGAAGGACTTCAAGATGATTCCTAACTAGATGTAGCTGACAATGGTGTGGAAAGCATAGATTCAGCTTGATTGATTGAAGGAAATGTTTTTCCACTTCGAGTTGTGACAGTCATAGACAAAGATTGAACAAGGGATGTGAACTAGGATCAAACTTAAAATTGTCTCAAAGTAAATGCACAGAAAGTGCCAAAGGGTGAAGTATCCTTGGTGCAAATCATCAGAGATGAGGCTAGAATAGCCAAGAGATGACTATTGTGACACAAGGCATGATGACACAGTAGAAATAGACCAAAAGATGTGAGACAAGACCAGTTTAAGAAAGAATCACATAATCCTCAACCCAAGAAACCTAGTTTTTGACTGTGTGAAGATAGAAGGTAGATAAACAGACCTAAATCAAAGACTAGATTTGACAAAAGTACGCTTGACAGACAGGAATTAGCTTGCTATTTTTAAAAAGAGCTTCAGACTCGCGTGAAGAAGTGCATTCTCGCGTGAAGATTCTCATATAAGCGCGCAAAACTTTGCAGTCCCACACAAAGAATGATGCCAGACTGGTGAAAAAAATGCAGATAGAATGACAGCAAGATTGCAAAATATCACGTGATGATTTTAAGTGTGTCGCACGAAAACTCTCAGATAGTGATGTGAAGATTGGCAAAATATTGCGTGAAACTATGCAATTTTGACAAATGAAAGTTTACAGAATCAGATAGTCGTTAAGACCAGATTGCATTTCCTAAGGTAAAATCATGCTATTTTCTAACAGATAGTTTGAGTTACAGATCATTTTGTACATGTTCAAGTTTGACAGTTTGTGTGTTTTGACCATTGTTTCGGTTGTTCAAATGATACACCCACGCAAAACACATTAAACAAAATGTTTGTAGTACCAAAATAGAAACATCACAATCCTAGGATAGCCAAGATAGTATCTATTGAATCCCCACTTGAATCAAAGTTTAGCTATGCCTACTCTTAGCAAACAACTTAGAAGCTTGGAGGCACGGGCTCCTCCTTACATGTGCACTCACTTCTCAGGCACACCAAGCTTAGAACCCCAAAGGAATTGCTTCCCAAAGGGTTGTTGTCTCTACTAAGAGTTGTAAGAGTGTGGGGCATCTTAGTCGATCTTTGACCTTCCGCGCCAATAGATAGAGGGTTTTTAGAAACTAGAACAACAATTTGTAGTAAGGACATCTGTTCAGGTGGTTGTGATCAAGTCATTTTCCCAATTAAGGGGGCTCTCCCAATGCTTTCAAATCAAGGCTTTCACCTTAACAATGTCAGGAATTTATGCACCACTAGGGTACTAGAGGAGATTTTGGTTTCCACAATGAATTCACACCTGTCTATTGTGACATTAATCACAATAGCATTTTTTTATACCAGTTCGAAAGGGCTTGGCTTTATCCTGTTACCGGTTGGGCATCCACTCTCACTGGCTCTGCTAAAGCTCTCGTGAGGTAGCCACTCTAGAAGAATCACATGAATTTCTCTTACACCCAAGATCCATAAAGGCGAGGGGAGAGGATATGTTCATATAGTTCTTGGAATTACAATCTAGAAAACACTTCAATCACGCAAGACAATGATTCATTTTAAGCACCAACCGAAGTGTGTTCTAACTACTAAAAATAGACATGAGAATTCATGAAAACACACAAGGTCTTTGAAAAATTTCCTACAATAAACACATTAGTATTTTGTAATTATTTTCTTCATTTCAGCATCCTGCAATAAACATGTTAGAAGTTTATGATTTCTTTTCTTTATCTCAGTGTCTTGCAAACCACTGTTAAGTTGTTTCAGAAGATAAAATCAGAGAAACACAAATGTAAAAAAATAGCAGATGGTTAGAAAACTGAGACAAGAGATATCAAATAAAAGCTCTGGTATTGAATTTTGCGCGATGATTTAGCCTAGATCACGTGAAGAAGTGCAGAAAGCCCCAGGAAGAACTAGAAAGTTCACGCGAGACGCTACAAGAGTTCGCGCGATATTAAAATAGAGCAGTACGAAAGTATGAACAAAATGTAGAAAAATAAAAAAAAATGTAATGAAATGGGGCCTGAACATATTACCTCGGGCCCCATAGTGGGCACTAGAAATGTATGTGGTAAATTTGGCCTTGTTAATAAACCATACACTTCAACATAGTCCTTATTCATTAGATACACACAAGAATGAATATGAGATTATTCATCCTGCCTGTCTGTATGATTCGATCTATTGCCTTCTATCTAGATGGGGTTTTTAAATAGCTCTTAGAACGAGAGTCTCACAACCATCAACCAATCTAGAATGAAGGATTTATGCTTCCATGAATGCAATGCAATGATTAATCTAGAAATGAAACATGCAAGATTAATCTAAATGATCCATTTAAAATAGAAATGAGGTTAAAACTATCCCATGATTTCAATGAGATTATTCTAGAAATTGAAATTACTCTATTGCAAAATGAAATTATTATATATGAGATTATGAACTAAGAATGTAGCAATAATTCAATATTCTAACAATGCATATGACTAGAAATTCAGGAAGGGTTTTGAATGAGGAATGGGAGTTCTTTTATAGAGTCAAAGGATGTTCAGAATAGAAACTTTCCTTTTTGAAATAAAATAGATAGAAAAGCCAGTTTAAAATAGAAACCTTTCTTTAAAAGAATACAATAAATTTTTTTCCCTTTTCTTTAACTATTTTCTTTCTTTGATTTAATTCTTTTCTCTTTTGATTTAACTATTTTATTTATGATTTAATTGTTTTCTTTCTCTTTAAAGCATAGTTAATTCAAAACTTCTATTTCTGAACTGAAGAGAATATTTAATTAAATAAATAGAATATGACCTCATAAATCCATTTTTCTCAATTGTCTGAATAATTAAATTCAATTATTGAAAATGAGGATATTTATTTAATAATTAAATATCATTTAATTCCCTTTTTATGTGTCTTAGCTAAAGAGGGTGAATTTAATTTAATTAAAGTTCTATGACTTTATAATTAAATTAATTTGATCATAAGGTTTGTTTAGCCAATAGATATTTAGGGATTAAATATAATATATGATTAATGCAGATTTGGGATTTTCTGCATTTGACACTTAGGTCGAGTAGAGTTAGTCAAAACTCAGAATTGCCTAGTAAATTAGGACTTTGATGTAGAAGAATGAAAAATGCAACAAAATTGGTTAGGTTTGCAAGATGCCAATTTTGGGGTGTTATAGTATCTCCATCAGTTTTCTTGTTTTCTCTCTTCTTTAGTGACCACATCACCAATGCAACATGATCTTCACTATACTTGATTCCCTTGTGTGCTTGTTGATCCTCTTCATATGTGACATGCATGGTTTTTGTGTCTTTTCTGATTGCATCAAATACTATAGCATCATCTATATCCCACTCTAGAAGGATAAGGACTCCTTCCTTTCTAATTCTCTTCCGTCTTGAGGGGTGATCTTCTCAAATTTGGAAAACATTTCTTGTTTAAATTCATCCTCAATCTCTATCTTGTCTCTATTAGGCTTTTGCTCTTTCCTTTTCTAACATTTCTCTTTGAAATCATCAATATGAACTCTCCATAAGAATGAACAAATACCCTAGCTTTTACAAATTTGTCATCTGATAAAAACTCATCACTAGCCTATTTTGTGATGGGATCCAGTTCCTTACCAACAAATTCAACAACTATCAAATCCATCTCTATATATTTTGGAGCCTCTGGCATCTCTTCTTGCATCTCCCATTTGTAGTAATTTTTCAACAACTACTTGCTCATTGATGTGTAATGAAGATTAGGAAGGGGATTAAAGACTTTCTAGTTTTTATCCTTCCTCTTTTGTCCTTTTCCTCTTAGGGGATGACAATAACTATGAATCCAATTCCATTGGTCCCTTTCCTCTTGAAGTGGAGGCTACGTCTTCTCTTGGCAACACCATGCTATATCCTTTCTTCTATTTCACAACATACCTCCCTTTAGGAATACCTCTAGCAGGTATGGATTTGTTCAAAATTTCTTTAGCTCTCTCTGGCTCTTCTCTTATGACCATTTCTTTCTTCCGATCCAAAGCTTTCCTGATGTCTTCAAACATTGTCATCAATGAATCTATTTTCTTTTCCCAAGGCTGGAGTTCCTTTAAAGGATCGTACACTTTATCAAAATGATGCACAAAATCTAAGGTCTTCTTGTACACCAACCACTTTTCCTTCTTAATTTCTTGCTCCTATAAATTGAACTCATTTTTGATAATATCCTTAAGAAAATTGAATTGGTGATCCAACACCAAGAACTTGGCCCTCTTTCTAAACATATCACTTATGAACCCCTCAGGGTTAGTACATCTTACCATTAAAGTTTTCAAATGATAAGGCTCAAAAGAATTTTGCATATGCTTGCATCCTCCCTTTTTTATAATAAATTGGTGTACAATTGTGATAGTAGGAAAAATTGTCCCCTTTGATATTCCTATCAATGCTTCCTCTTGTAGTCCACCAATCTTCTATATTATCTCTGCAATGCCCATTTTGAGAGGGACCTAATATGGAAGCCTATTTGGAACACCTCTGAAACCATAAACTTGGAAAATTGTTGAAATAGGGTATATAATGACATCACCCCAATTATGCACTATATTAATGCTTTGATCATATTTTTTTGGTCTCAGTAACTTCAACAAAGATGGGTGGATCCTAGGATTATCAGAATATAACAAGGCCCTAAGCCTAGAAGCAAAACACCTATCAAAAGTGATGAAACTGGCATCTTTCCTATCCCATGACATCTCTATACTCCATAGTTGGACAAACATATCTTGATCATCCTTGACCTTCATCAGATCCATCTCCTTTTCAAAATAATCAGCTCCCTTAAACAAGAACACATGCATTAACATCGAATACCAACCAAAGGGTTTGGCTACCTTTTCATTCTTGATGCCTACTAAACCATGGTGAATCAAATCAACAAAATATGAAGCAAAGTCAAAAATAATGTCCAGGTGAGGATGGAGAATCTGTACCATCATAAACATGTAATGAATTCACATTTCTTTTTCTTCATCATCCCCAAAGATTTGACTTAGGGCACTATATACACCTTTGGCTTTTGGGGTAAAATAATCCAATTTGAGTGGTTCGGGTGTATTGGGTCCTACTAAAATCAAATCCCCTACCTTGTTGAAAAATTATTTCAAGGGCCCACCTTTGAGATAGTTCCTTTGAGACTTATATACCTCCTTAAATTGATTAAAATTAATTTGGTCCATTTGAATCTCAGGATCATTTAATTGAAAACTTCTCTTGTTTCCTCAACTGTGATATTTATTAATACCTGTCCATTTTTGTCCCTTACCACCCTAGCTACACTATCATATGTTTATGCTATGTGCATTAACAAATAAATGTCCATAAAGACTCCAGTGACTACCAATTTACCCACATCAAACTGCTATATGTTATTGTTAGGTGGAAATGTATTTCTCTAGATGAAAGCCACTTTAAATAGTCCTAAACTAGCAATATTGATATTCACATCCCTAACCCATCTGCCCTTATCATATAAAAGCTCCCCAATTTTTAAACGAGGGTGTTTTGGAACCATTTATTTGAGTTTGGTGGTACCATTTGTTGACCTCACTAGTTGTTGCAGAAGATCATTACAAACATTTCTTTCCTGGTAGTCTATTTTCCTAGTGAACTCTCTTTTAGGTGCCATTTCTAACTTAGGGTTTTAATTGAGAAAGGTTCAAATTCACACAATTCCTAATCCCTTTATAATATCAAAACCCTACTGAAAAACAAGTTCAATGTTTCAGAATGGAGCAATAGAGAAACTTACCTATTCTACACAAGTTAAAAATCAGACAGAAATCACTGCTATTCGGCTCTGCTTCAATCACTACAGTAATTATGGAATTCAAAAAATTGAGTGAATGATCATATAGAAAATCCCGTCACTTTATAATATTTAATTTTAGCTGAGATAGTCACACATTGTACCGTTAATTCCACCTGATTTAAACTTTCACAGCCCAACACTTCAGAAACTTTATTTCACTCGTTTAAAAAAAACCATTGATCTTAACAATTTCTTCTCAAATCCTACGATGAGCATCAGCTAACAAAAACTTCCATCAGTTTTGACACGCATCAACAAGGTGCCATTCCTTGATTACTAGATCTTGATGACTTTTTTCCTGAGGCTTTACACCTATCATTAGATCTTTTTAGAGTTGACAATGCTTTACTTTCCTTTACCTGCGGCAAGGTCCCATCATTTATCCACGTGTCATCATGGTGCGATCCCTTTAAGGCTAGATCATAATCATTTTTCTTTCAAGGCTTTACACCCACTGTTCAATCAAATAAAACTTGAGTTCAACTTCACATTAACTCTACCCTTCTCTTAGATATTGCAGGTCCCACTAACTCATCAGGACACATGGCACCTAGGTTTGATGCCTCAAAGACTAAACATATCTCATCTCTTCTTCAAGGCCTTGCACCAGCCGCATGATCAAATTTAACATGACAATAGAATAACTTCACTTAAATGTTGACTTGGTCTCACTAACCTGCCAGATGTCATCACGGGGCAATTCCTTTAACAGTAAATATCTTCATCTTCATGATTAAGTCTTTACATTGGCCATAGATCTTCTTAACACCTTTTAAATACCCTTTAAATGCCAGGGCCATGACATCACCACTTTCCAGATGTTACTTAGGCGTGATGCCTTAATAACTAAATACCTTCATCTTTGTGATTAAGGAAACACGCTAGCCATTGGATGAAATTCGATCTGGCTATTCTTTAACTTATCTGGAACCCCAACTACTTTACACATGGCAGCCAAATGAGATGCCTTGAAGTATATAGATCTACATCTTTGCATTAAAGGGAATATGCCTACCGTTGATTTGATCAGACCTAAACTATTTTTAACATACTTGCTTTACACAGAGACAGACCCACTTGGTATATGTGGTGCGAAGGTGCAATTAATTAAGGGGTTGATCAAAAACATCTTTCTTATGAGGGTTTACGCCAGTCACATAGTCATTAGCCACTTGACCACGCATTAATTTCTTTTAAAAGGGCCCTTAGATCTGATAGCATCCATGCATTGCCACGATGCAATGCCTTGAAGGATATGGTCACCACATCTCTTGATCAAGGAACAACACTGACCATTGGATCCAATAATTTTTTTTTTGCATTTTACCTTAAGCCTTAAAATATGTTGGACCCACCATTCACCATGTGGTAGTTAGGCGCATTTCCTTAATGAATAAAGATCTACATCTTGTACTTTAAGGGATAGTACCTACCGTTATATTTGTTGGAAATATATTGAGGCTAGGTGACTGAGAGGGGGGGATGAATCAGGAACCATTAAAACTTATTCTCTTTTATCCTTTCTTATATTGACTAATCTAATTGCATGCATGAAATAGAAAAGAAATAAACATCCACAACACTTGATACAATATTTGATTACCCAAAAAGCTTCCAAATAGAAAGTAAAACTGGGGTGGGGATGGTACCCTTAAGATTTAGTACTACATTATAAATTTAGCCTCTTAAAGCTTACAATTGACCACTTCTAATGGCCTACCCTGTTAGGAGAATTAAGGACTGTTAGTTCCACCTTGTGAAAGGATTTGTACAATACAATTAAGTATGTAACTCTGTTAGGAGATTTGTAAAGGACTATTAGGTCCATGTGGTTAAAGGATTTTTCTAGTACACCTATTAGGATGAACCAGTGGATGATCTACTATGCACTCTGATTTGCTGAAAATGAGGTCCTTTGATATAATAGTGATCACCTGAATGTGATAGATGAGTCTTTGCTATTCCTTTTACTCTGCTTTAGCCTTCTAATCAATTTTCCACTTCATATTCGTATATCTTACTTCTTCTCTACTACTCTTACACATTTGGATAAATAAAGTATCTTACATATATATCTTATCCAAATCAATTACCTTCATAATTTGACTTCCATAATATAAATTAATATCCAACAATAACAACTAAGTTGGCCCAATATTGATACTTAGGTCCAGTAATCCACTCGGGTGATATATTGACACTCGAGAAATATGCTGATACTTGAGCAACATAGTAAATTGCCAATCTCTAGAACTCAGGCTACACTGGGTACTTGGGTCACATTGATCACTCAAAGTTGGTATGCAACTCGGGTAATACTAGTGACTCAGGTGATACTGATTGCCACTGTCTACTCGGTCGACACTATAACTTCTCAGGTTACACTTCAACTACTCGGGTTACACTTAAAGGTGCTAGCTCAGTCAACACTATAATGACTAAGTTTTTTGGCACTAATTGAAAAAAAAGTCTTTCCATAAGGTCAACAATATCCCACGTTGGCATTAGTGACCGAAAACACTTATCATACCAAAAATTGATCGAACTGTTGAGTCGAAACTCCCCCTTACCATGTGCTTGGGTACTTTCTCGGGTTTTGACAACTTCTCTATAGCTCATTTACAACAGACTCTATTTTTGATTTTTCAAAACTATTTTGATTCTTTTCTTTGTATATCTCCCTCTTCTATGTACATGTATTTCCTCATATATATACACTCTATCTTTTCCTCTGTATACAATAATTTCCCCCTTGTTTTTGACACAAATGCCAAAAATATATTCTACAAGATAATACCAAAGGAGGACAGGAAATCACTATGTACCTTCAAAATTTGAGACAAAGTCTTGTCCCAATTATCTTGTAGCTCCTTCAAGATGTGCAACTTAATCTGAATCTCTACTGACAACTCCATCATAATATCTACAACTAAAAATTTGTTATCATGTATGAGTGTCTTTGCATGAGCAATTTGTTTATGCATAAGATCCATATGTGGAATGAGTTGGCTCTGTATAGCTATAAGGGATTCTCTTGTTCTACTTTTTTCCCTTAGTAGCTTTGCATGCATATTTGTCAGATACTGGATCTTCACAAAATGTGTTGAACTTGAACTAGGGTCAAGTGCCAACTTGTTTGCACTTGCCTTCAAATCTGTATCAATCTTAGTTAGCTTGTCTTTTATTCCTATGGTAAAGTTGGAAGTGTCACTGAAATTTATAAATAATGATGCAAAATTGTTTACAATGGTTTCTAGAGAGCTAATGATAGTTGTTAGCTTCAGTTGGTTGATTGCAATCTTACTTGCAACATTTTCTAGAACCTTATTCTCAAATTTTCTTTCTACCTTTTGCAGTGATTTCTCCTAACCATTAAGATCTTTGTTGAACTTGTGGACTATGTCAACAAGTTGGTCCATAATAGAGTCATTCTCATTGACTTCAATTTCTAGATAATCAAGGAATATACCTTTTATATCTTCCAGTACTCTATTCCTTTTCTTGTTAGCTCGGAGCTTCTGCTACCTTGCTCTTTTCTTCCATAGCTCACCAAGTATATCCATTTGCCTTGCTGTCAGGTTAGAAATATCCCAATTAGGAATCACAATGTCTTCTTCAAGATCAATTTCATCAGTGATTGTTTCTTTACCCTTGACCTTGGGATGAGATGATTGTTTCATCAGTGATTGTTTGTTTCTTTGCCTTTCCCATCAACCTTATCCTTTCCATCCTCAATGTTCTCCTCAGTATTCATTTGGAATAGGTCATTGACATTATTTGCACCAACTGTAGGATTCATACTTGACTTGATGCTCAGTTTGTACTTGACTTGATGTAGATTCTGTAGTCTTTTCCTTGCTTGGAGATATGATTTTATGAATAGGTGATTGGGGTAGGGATGCCATCAATTCTACTAAAATTTGTTCAACATTAGATTCTTCAATGGTCTGAACCTCAGGTAACTCTTCCTCTTTATCTTGCATAAGAGGGTCTGCACTCTATTTTTTTTTTCTTATTTATTCCTTTATTTCAAAAAAAAAATTCCACTTCTTTTTTGCGGCCTGCACAACATCTTCTATTTTCTTGTTTAATATTTGAAAAGTCCTAAACCTTGGAGTGTGATTACTCTCATACTAAGTCATAGCATCCTTTGTGTCTTTAATATTTATAGTAGGAATTAATTGCTTCAAGGTTTCCATTCTGATGTCCTTTTAAATATGTACTGCATTGTGCCAGTGAATTTTAATTGCCTTGAGAAGGTCTTCAGTCATATGACTTTTCAACTCAGATGGATCTTACTTCCATCTTGCCATTTTCTCTACTATTTCATCCTGAATCATCTTCTACTCATATTTGGTTCTGGAAGCATACTTCAATGATTTGAGAGATCCCATACCACTGCCTCCTTTCAATTTTGCAATCCTCTTCTCAAAGGTAGGTGGTGGCTTCTTGAATATGATTGTATATTCTTCTTCTTCTTCTTCTTCTTCATCTTCTTCTTCATCTTCCTTAGGAAATTTTAGTTTTCTTCTAGATCTAGTGAAATCAAGGGTAAAGGCCTTAGGTGTTTTCTTGGGAGCTAGCCTCTTCTTCTTAGGAGGCTCTACTTCTACCTCTTCTTCTTCTTTCTTAGATTCATCATCTTCTATATTTATTCCATCTCCTTTGCTTTCATTGATTGAAGGAGGAGAGTCAGAACACTTTCCATATTTCTTTCCAATCTTCTTAATTCTCTTCCTCTCTTTAGGATTTTAGGAATCTCAATTTCCAAAGATATTCTTCCCTTTGCTTCTTCATAGGCACCAAAGTATGGTGCTTTAGGGTCAACAAGCTCATTCACAAGAGCTTCAATGATGTCTTTTGTTTCATCAATGTTAACCTCATATGCAAGAGGTTTCACCCATGCAATCCTAGGCTTGACTTCTTGAATGTATACTTTGTCATAGTCAACTAGGAAACAAACTTCATCTTTATAGTCTTCTACCAATTTTTTATGAATTATGAACCTATTCTGCATCTTCTGTCTAAAATTATCAAAGTATGCATCCATGATGCTCTCAAAATTATCTCCTAAGTTAGCTATAAATTAATTTATCTAATAAACTATGGGTCTGTCCTTTTTCCATACAATTGTGCCTTTGGAAGGGGAAAAATTCTGAACATAAAAGAATATGCATACCAAGAGTGAACCAAATTTACACGGATTGGTCTTGGATTCCTGGACGCTCTCCATGTTTTTGCTCAATTGGATGAGCTGCAACCAGGAAAGGTTGAATGAAAGATTGTTCTTGACCACTTTGTATGCCAAGTCCAAAGCCTCAATTGGTACACTGTTTGGTTGGCTATAACTGTATATCTTGTGTGCAATCACATGAATACCAAACTTCAATTCCATGTATGTGATTCCATTCAATTTCTTTCCTCTTCCATCCCACTCGACAAGAGTCTTCTTGGCTAGGTCATCCCAGGGTAGGGTTTTGGTTTCCTTGGATTTGTTGAGCATTGGGTACCCTCTCACATAGTGTACCATTGTATTGGTGATCTTCACTAGTTTCTCCAACCAGAGATGCATTTCATGAACACAGCTCATAACAAATCTAATCTATTTTATCTGGAATTTCTATGGCATATGCAAAATGTGGGTTAAACCCTTAACTTCAAGGTGTTTATGTTCCGACTTCATATTTCCATCTATACAGAGTTTCTCATGTGCTTGATTCATCTCCAGTGTGCCTATTTTTTGAATGGTGCAATGATAGAAATCTCATATGTCATTGATCAATAGTACCTTCAGAGGAATTTGGGAATGGGATCCCATTGGATCTGTCTCTTCTGCAATCACAGGATAAAGTTTAAACTTTAGCAGTTTGCAGATAGAATTCCTCACCAACATCTTGGATCCCTTCTTTACCTTACTGTTGGATGAAGATGCCATAACGCTCAAAGGATTGATAAAAAATTTATACAACTAAGGCTTTCAAAAAAAATTTCTCTGCAATCACTGAAGCTCTTAATCACTCTGTAAACTGTAAACAGTAACCCTTCAACTCCACCATTTATGAGAAATTTCATCTCAAATTTTCATTAAATGCTCCATACTTGGTAGTTGTGATAACTTGGGTAGTTCTCCCAGACTTTCTCGGAAGCTCGGAAAAAACTAACCTTTACATCTTTGAGACCATACAACCCAAATTAACTCAGTTAAGAATTTGTAACTTGGATGTTGCTGAGATCCTAACTCGGTTAGAACCATAATGTGTCCTAGTGCATCAATATGTATATTTGGACTTGCTAGCATATCTGGAGCTAATGTATGATGGCTTGTATGCATAGTTCCAGTTGTCTCCTTGCATATTTATTTGGAGATGGTGGATCCACCCAACTCACTATTTTGGGTGCCATTCGATCCTTCATTGTTTTGGTCTGGATTAGCAGGAGACTTCCTTACCCACTGTTGACTCATCTATGTTCTGATTTCAAAAAATTTTGCTTTCCCTTTCTAAAAACCAGTATCCACTTTTTCTCTATTTATGCAAGTCTTTCTTAGATGACTGAGTTGTTTACATACATAACATCTCTTAGTAGGATTCCTTTTTCTGAGATGAGTTTATGCACAATTTGCACCAATGTGCCCATACTCACCACAACGACAACATCTGATCTATGTGTTGTAATCCCAACAAAAAATTTCTTTAGCTAGTTGTTTAGTAGGCTTCCATTTCTTAGTTCTACACTCAAAAGACTTGTGACCTTGTTTGTTACAATTGAAACATTTTCCTTAAAATTTAGGTTTCTCAATGCATTCACTTTCCCCATGTCCATGTTTGTTGCATCTGTAGCATTTACCATTAAAATTTGACTTTCCATTGTTCCACCACTTATTTGATATATGCCCTAACTTACCATAATGATAGAAAGTAAGTTTGTTGTTCTTTTGAGCTCCCTGATGTGAGGATTCACCTTGCTCAGTATAACCTAATCTAGTTTGTCCATGATGTCTGAATTGATTTTTCTCTATCAATTGATCCATGCTCATCTGTGAATTCATCGTGCTCTCATTGGTTTGCTTTTCAATGTTGATATCATTCTCCAGTCTTTCATTTTTAGTCCTTAGATTTATAACTTATTGATTTGAACTATTGAGATGATTTATCATATCTACTTGTTGGAGTCATAAATGATGGAATTCATTTTCTTTTTCCTCTAATATTGTACTTAGCAATATTTTATCTTCTTGTGCCATTTTTCTCTCATTTTCTACTTGGTTCTTTTGTTCCATGACTTCACATATTCTGATTGAATGAATTTATTGTTCTCTTTTCAGCTTTCTTACTTCTTCATGTAAATTGAGATTCTTTGAAAGTAGGTCTTCAATGGCTACATCAGCTTCTTCAGAACTTCTTTCCTTGCATAATTCTTCAATTCTTTCTTCCATCTAGTTTTTATCATTCATTTGTACAACTAAATCTTTTCTTCTTTTTAGGGAATGAGAGACATGCTCCTTGAGTTTTATAATTTGATCCATGGCCAATTGTAGATCTATCTTTTCATTTTCAATCTCTTTTTCCAGTCTGTATATCTCCATTCCCTCTGATCTTTGCTCAAGCTGTTTAACTTATGATAAGAGAACGTTTAGCTCTAATACCAATTGTTGGAAATATATTGAGGCTAGGTGACTGAGAGGGGGGAGGGAGTGAATCAGGGACCAATTAAACATATTCTCTTTTATCCTTTATTAGATTGAATAATCTAATTACATGCATGAAACATAAAATTAATAAAAATCCACAACACTTGACACAATATTTGTTTACCCAGAAACCCTCTAAATAGAAAGTAAAACTAGGTTGGGGGTGGTACCCATGAGATTTAGTACTAGAGTATAAATTTAGCCTGTTAAATATTACAATTGACCACTTCTGATGACCCGCCCTATTAGGAGAAATAAGGACTGTTAGGTCCACCTTGTGAAAGGATTTGTATAATACAATTAAATATGCAACTCTGTTAGGAGATTTGTAAAGGACTGTTAAGTCCACCCGGTTAAAGGATTTTTCTGATACGCCTGTTAGGATGAACTAGTGGATGATCTACTATGCAACTCTGATTTTCTGAATGATATCCTTTGATATAATACTAATCACCTAAATGTGATAGATGAGTCTTTGTTGTTCCTTTTACTCTCCTATAGCCATCTAATCAATCTGCCACTTCATATTCACATATCTTACTTCTTCTCTACTATTATACATTTGGATAAATAAAGTATCTTACATATATATCTTATCCAAATCAATTACCTTCATAAGTTAGCTTCCATGATATAAATTAGTGTCCAAAAAAAACAACTAAGTTGGCCCAATACTAATACTTGGGTCTAGTAATCCACTCGGGTGATATATTGACACTTGGGCAATACGCTGATACTCGGGTGACATAGTAAACCGCCAATCTCTAGCACTCGGGCTACATTGGGTACTTGGGTCACATCGATCACTCAAAATTGGTATGCAACTCGGGTAATACTGGTGACTCAGGTGATACTGATTGCCACTTTCCTCTCCATCAACACTATAACTACTCGGGTTACACTTCAACTGCTTGGGTTGCACTTCAAGCTGCTGGCTCAGTCAACACTATAATGAATAAGTGTTTTGGAACTAATTGACAACAATTCTTTCCATAAGGTCAACAATATTAAGACAACTTGTGCATTGGGTGTAAAAGGTAATAAGGCTCATAGAAAATTTAGGACTTAGGAAAATTTAAAAAGTAACCCACCCAACTTGGGAGATATTAAACCTAAAATTTTAAGTGATAAAGTGGACATGTTCAAACATAAAAATAAATCACATGCGCTAATACCACTTAAGTGAACCATAAAGTAACTCAAAAATAGAACTAGCTTTTAGGGTTGAAGGGTTCATTATTGAAGATGTTTTAACAAGGCTTAGGGTTTTACTGCCAAGACTAAAAAATAAATATGTGAGGATTTATGCAATATAAAACCTTCTCAAAACTCAAGTCCTCTTTGAATTCATACATTTTATAATAATTGCAGCTACATTTGACACTGACCAAAATCAATACATATGGAATTTTGACAACACAACCCAAAACTTTTAATGGGACTCAGAATACCAAATATAGTTCCAATAGTGGCTCTATCGAAGATGCTTAAAATCAAGTTCATAACAAGAATATGGATTCTCTAGGAGGCAGACCACAACCATATTAACCAAATACAGGAAGCAAACACACAACAAAAAGGAAACACACCTGCAAATTTACAAGCCCAAAACTGTACATATATACAAAGCTACTGTGCATGGAAGAAAATGGATTTAATTGAAGAATCTTTTCAAAAATTGTCCATGCACTAGCATTTTATATTCCTCATCATTCATATTCTTGAGAAAATATGAATCCTTTCCAAATGTATGATAGGTAATATAAGGGCCTAACCACAAAGATTCAAATTTCTTATGCTTTCCCTTATCTTCAGCCCTGTCATTCCATTGAAGAACCAAATCACCAGGATGGAATTTTATTTCATTTTCCCTTTTATCAAAAATATATTTCATCTTTTGTTGTAATCTGATATTTTCCTTTTGCCTATCCCTTCTTACTTCATCCAATTCTACTAATTGAACCATTCTTTCTTGCATTGGCTTAGAAATCTCTAAACCCTCATCTTGGATGAACTTATAGACTGGAAGCAAATTGTTTATAGAAATTCTAGACTGCACACCATATACCAGTTCAAAAGGAGAGTTTTATGTTGCCCTCTTCATAGTAATTCTTTTTTCCCATAAGGCAAGCTTCAATTTTGCATGCCATGCCCTTTTATTGTTTTCTAGGGTCTTCTTCAGAATTTGTAGAATATTTTTATTACTAGATTCTGATTGCACATTGGCCTGTGGATGGTAAGGATATGAATATGATATAACCATTCCCATGTCACAACAAAAATCAACAAACTCTTCTAGTCTAAAATGCACTGCATTAGCCATTACTATTTTAACAGGGACTCCAAACCTAGTAATGACATTATCCATCAGAAAGTGAATCACCATTGTTCTTGTGGCATTTTTAGTTGGAATGGATTCAACCCACTTGGTAAATTAATCAGTAGCAACTAAAATTAAACTATGTCCCCCACTTGATCTCTCTACAAACTCTCCAATGAAGTCCATCCCCCAGATAGATAAAGGTGCTTCTACAACTAAAGGATTTAGAAATAAAGCCCCTGAAAACTTCATCTTATTGGAAAATCTCTGACATGGTTCACATTTCCTGACAAAAGAATTGGCATCTTTAAACAGATAAGGCCAATAATATCCAGCCCTTAAGATTTTATGAGCTATTTCTCTAGCTGAATAGTGCCCTCCACACATCCTAAAATGCATTTCTTTCAAAATCTTTTCAGATTGTCCTTTCTCTAGACATAGTAACAATATCCCATCCCTATTTTTCCAGTATAGGTCACCCTGCAATAGTACATGTCTCTGAGCTTGCAATCTCTATATTCTCCTTTGGTTGTCATTCAAATCCTCTGGGCAACTAGCATTTTTTAGAAAATGTAGAACGTTAGTATACCAGGGCTGCATTTCAATACTTGTAACTACTTTTCAACAAGTGTTGACATTGTTTACTTGAACTAGATCCAAATTCTGCCATGTCATTAATTTGTCTAGTCCCAAACCCCTTACCATCTTAGTAATGTGGATCTTTAAGTCAAACTGCTAAATTTTATTAATCCACTTGCATCTTTTCCCTATCACTTCACTTTGGACCAAAATATCTTTTATTACAACATGGGGAACATATGCATTGAATTTAGCACATACTAGGTAAGGTTTAAATACTTTGACTGCTTTCACCAAAGAATAAACTTTATTTTCCATAGATTGATAAATTAACTCAAATGATTGTAATGATTTACTAAAGAAAGCAATAGCGTGCTCAAATCCTTCCTCATATTTCTATAACAACACTCCTGCAATGGTGTGAAAAGATGCGAATGTAAACAGAGAAAATGGTTTTACATAATCAGGAGAAATCAAAATAGGGTCTACTTGAATTGCTTATTTTATTTTCTCAAATGCTAATTGTGTCTCCTAGTCCCACTGAAACTTTACATCTTTCTTCAATAATTTGACTATTAGTTTGACTAATTCTACAAAATTGACAATAAATCTCTTGACAAAATTAACCTATCCTAGGAATGATTGCACACCTTTAAGATTTTTAGGAGTGAGGACCTTTTGAATAGCTTCAAACTTTTTTGGATCTATCCTCACCCCCTCTCTTGATACTATGTTCCCCAAGAGTTTTCCTTATGTGACAAGAAAATTGACATTTTCTTGGGTTCAATGATAGCCGATATTCCAATGCTTTGATTAAAACCTTTTATAAATGGTTACAATGATCTTCATCTCTTTTTGAGAAAGTAGTTAAATCATCCTAATAAACTACTATGAGAACATTTATAATCTCCTTAAAAGATACATTCATTTCCCTGTGAAATGTTGCACCAACATTCTTCAAACCAAAAGGCATTAGGGCATATACACAAGCTCTCCAAGGGGTAGTAAAGGCAGTCTTAAATTGTTTAGATTCTTTGACTAAAACCTAATTATACCCAGAGAACCCATCCATCATAGATGTTAAATCACATCCAGTTACCTTATGTAACATATCTTCCATGTTAGGTAATCCATAATTATCTTTCAATGAAGCTACATTTAGGTTCTTGAAATCAACACACAATCTTATGTCCCCATTCTTTTTTTCTTACAAGGACCAAATTTGAAACCCATGATGAATGTCTTATGGGCTGAATTATGCCTGCATCCCTTAATTTCATCAACTCCATTTGCATCTTAGTAGCCAATAATGGATTGATACGCGTCTATTTTTGCATTAATGGTTTTACATCTTCTTTCAGTGGGATGTCATGCTGGAATAGGTCGTCTCTGTAGGATTTGAGATCTTCATAGGACTAGGCAAAAACATGTTTAAATTTTTTCAGAAATTTTATCAAATTCATCCTCACAGTCCTATATAGCCATTTTCCAATGTAAACCAATTGAGGGGATGTCTTTGATCCTAGATTTATTTCTTCTAAGTCCTCCAACTTGGCATTGGACTTTTGTGATAGGTAATTATCGTTAATACTAAACATGCCTTCCAATTCCACTAGTCCCTTTGGAACATGGTTAGATTCTAGTTGAACAATTTCATTTTCAAAAATGAATTCCTTACCATATACAAATCCAATCAAGGAGTTACAGTCAATTTGTTAACCATCATAATGATCTAAACATTGAACAAATCTAACGATATCATCATCATCCTCAAAGAATTTCCAATTATGGACATTGTCAAGCACTGTAGGCCTATTCTTGACTTCCATCATAGATACACCAGTAAGGATGATATCATCATTTTTGACAGCAACATTTTCAAGGAAGTCTGGCATGATATTATTTGATCTCTACCCACAGAATATTGAAAGCATCAAATATCTCTATTCTATCCTAGACAACATATTTATACAATTTCAATCTGTCATCCTTAGAAACATATTTTGATCTTATCTGAGCTTTAATTAATTGGGAATCCCCATGAACTTGTAAACATTTAATACCATGCTTGATGGAAATATCCATTCCCAATATCAATGCTTCATATTCAACTTTATTATTGGTACAATGAAAAGATAACAAGAAGGACTAATTAAAAGTAATATCTAATGGTGATATAAACAAAACACCCACTCCTTATCCCTCCTTAGAAAACCATCCATCAAAAAACATCTTCCATAATCCATCTTGTTGTAACAACAATTCATCAACTATTGGGTCAGTATTTCTTAGTTGTGGCTTGATTTCTTCAACAGTAAAGTTTTCCATATCCACATCTACACAAGAGTTCAACTTATCAGGTAAGATCATCTCAGTCATGATAGAAGAATGAGGTTGCCTATACAACTTAACCTTAGTGCCATTCATAGGTATTGTTGCATAGGACAAATCCAATTGCAATTTTCTACCTACTGCTACTACCCACTATTTGGATAATAACATACCGTAATGGGGTTTTGTATCAACAAAAACTATATCCAATTTATAAGTGGCCTCTGAGAATGTAGAAATTTTTACTTCTATATATTTCAATGTCCCTACCACAAGAACCTCCCTATTATCCATTGCATAACATCTCCCTACAGAAGTGTTGACTCGAAGACCTAGCCATTCATAACATGATATGGAATCACAGTAGAAACAACAAAAGAATCTATCATATAATTTTTTACCAATAAATTATTTATTTTCAAAGTAACATAAAATGGATCAACCAACAGTGGTTCTTGAGTTACCACATTTCCAATACAGGTATTAGAGAGCTCTTTTCTTCTATCATGGGCCCTCACTTCTTTTTATTTCTCATTCATAGTTAGAACATCTCCTTTATCATTTAAGGTCAAGGATATCTCTTTCTTATTTGGCACAGGGACATCTTCCATCCCTTTCAATAATGCAAGTGCACTTTCTTTGTGCTCCTTTATCTTCAACATCTCCATTAATGAAACTAATACTTTCATCTGTGTAAGAGCATGTTTCATGTCAAACATAGGCAACTCAGAAGATATATCATTTCTTTTCTTGCCCTTCTTGACCTTATCAACAACTATTTGTTCCTCTATTTTTAATTCCTCCTCCTTTTGGGCAGAAGCATATTTTTCTTGTTTTGCAATTTTGTTTTCTTTGTTATCCGTAACAGGAGATTTTGAAGAAATTTGTGGGAAATCCTCTTTAATGAATCTAGAAGCATATTTTCCTTGTTCAGGCTCCACTCTCCTATTTCTTAAGTTATATGTACATCTGGCTTGATTTGTTGTTGCTATAGTTAAGGATCTCTTTTCTTCATTAGTTGGCAATCTAAAATGGGAATGCTCCTTATCATCACCCACTACATTTATAGTTCTTTGTGATATAGTACCAGCCTTGTCATTTGAATCAGACACAACTTGTGGATGGAACTCTAAATAATGTCTTCCCCTATCATTTACATTTTCAAGGGGTTCATTGTCTTCTGGAGACCAAGGATAAGGTCTTCTCACATTAAAAATGTTAAAATTAGGGCCTTCTAGTCCTAAACTTGTCTTCTCATCCCCCTTCTCTAGTTGATCAGCCAGAGCTTGAGATACAACACATTGATAAGAAGAGTGAGTCATGTTACAACAAGCACACCAAGGAGTGTTCTATAGATTATTTGTGCTATTTATCTTTAGAGGGTCAAGGGTCTCTTTTGTTTTCTGGTTTTCTTAATTTTTAGGGATTGGTTTTTGGTGCAGGAGCACCTCTCCAAACACCTAAGTCCACCTTGGAACCAAATGGAGGTAGTGGATCTAAAGAATTCCTAAAATTAAATTGGGATATATTGAGGCCAATAATGGCAATATGTAATAAA
>MU223440.1:554769-597966 GCA_018584345.1 Thuja plicata | reverse complement strand
ATGTTGTGCACAAGGATGGAAAGACTTATACTCTCACACCCCTACCCAACCATGTTGCTGATGAAAGTAGGAACATAATTTTGTTTGGTTCTAAGACTTATGTTGATTTGCAGAGGAAAGAAGTGCAAGGATCTATAGCATCAGATCATAAGACAAGGACCACTTTGCTGGTCATAAAATCAAAAATTTGTGACAGTCACAATGCATTGATTGTTAAGCAGAAAACAGAGAAGAATAAAGGAGTTATGGTGGGGACTATGTGGTGTCCTATGGTATCACCAAGGAAGGGTGATAGTGCCATTACCATTGAGAATAA
Source organism: Thuja plicata (assembly GCA_018584345.1). Taxonomy (NCBI): domain Eukaryota; kingdom Viridiplantae; phylum Streptophyta; class Pinopsida; order Cupressales; family Cupressaceae; genus Thuja; species Thuja plicata. Next base: position 597,650 of record MU223440.1, on the reverse strand, counting down.
TAGTAGGGGTCTAATTGATCCTAAGATGAAGATGAAGGGGCAGTTTGTGCAGCCACAAGTTGACTGTCCTCAATCAACAATAAACAAAGTTGCCTTGGGTGGTGATAAGAGCAAGGATTTTTATTTTGTTTCTAATGCTTTGAATGCTGTTACTACTCATATGAAGGGTGCTAGGTTGCAGATGAAGAGTTGCAGACATCCATCTAGGAGAATGGGTGGCAAAAAGACATCGTTCCTTCACTCTTGGGACAAGAGTCATTTTGGAGGTGGGGTGTATGGTGCAGGAGCACCTCTCCAAACACCTAAGTCCACCTTGGAACCAAATGGAGGTAGTGGATCTAAAGAATTCCTAAAAGTAAATTGGGATATATTGAGGCCAATAATGGCAATATGTAATAAACAATTTAATTTAAATATTATTAGTCCTGGAAGTCCTGGCAAAGGACTTGGGACCAAAATAATGTAAGGGTGGCCAATATTGCCAAATGGGATCTAAATTTGTTTAGGGGAGTCAATTAGGTCCTAGAAGAAATAATAAATCAATTGGGATAGAAGTTAATAGGTTTTTAATAGTAATATGCAATAAAATGTAAGTTGGAAATTCAAATATTTGAATTCCAACGATTATGAGCATTTAGGAGGGAAAATGGTGTTTTAATGTTTTTAGACTTAACTAAGCCTTCCAACCGACCCAGATTGGTTGAGGAATTTTATAGGAAGTTTATTTAATACTTGGAATGATGAGAAAGAACATACTATATGGACATATTGAGAAATTCAATAAAATATCAAGTTTTTCTTGCAAAATCTTGTTGTTTTAGATGCTTGGCTGATTGATCTAAACTTGGAAATGAATTGTGGATGATATAAGGATATAATAACATCATTTTATATATGTTTTGAAGTTTCTTATAGTCTATTCTGTTTCATAGTTAAAAAGTTATTGTAGGTGGTCATTTTGGAGCATTGGAATAACTCTATTTTGGTCTTTTTAATGATGTAATGGGTCATTAAATGAATGTAATTGCTATTTCTCATTGAATGGACCCTATGTAACATATGTATGATGTTACTAACTATTTGGATGTAGGATAAGTGGATTTGATATGGTGATCACCAAGAATAGTGAAGAAAACCTCATGAAATTGCTTGCTAGAGTGTAGCAGCAAGAGATCTGACTTAAGGAGGGCATGTTTTTGTTTGAGGCAGAAAAAATATATTTCCAATGCACGGTGAATCCTGAAGGAGAGGTTCTGGAAGTGATTGGAAGGGTGAAAACTAGAAGGCCCTAGTTTTTGGAGTAATTTGGTGAGGGTATGATAGAAACCCCATAGGGAATTGTGCTATTTCCAAACCAATTTGATAATCCTTAGTTTTAGACCATTTCTAGACTTTTTGTAAAGTTTCATGTCAGGGAAGCAGATAGAAATGGTACTTCCTTTGTAAATGCACCCAAATTAGCCCTCTTGTAGATAGTGAATAGTCAGTTTTTGGGATAGTTGGTCCAAAGTACCAATACTAAATATTTTGATATGTTGTGTATAAGGATAATGGGTATCTGAATATGTAATTTATTTGGGAATTTTAGTGGGAAAACAAAAATTTATTTGGGAAAAACTCACTGGTTAAGGCTACAAGGATAGAGAGCCTAGAGTGTGGATTGATGGTAAGATCTTGGAGTAAGACTTAAAGAACCATTTAAACATTTTTAGAGTCATATTTTAAGCCATATTGAATCCCTATAATATTAAGGGAGTTGGGAGAAGTCAAAGTGATAGGTTAGTGGCATATTGGCACTTGGGGTCACTTGGGTAAGGAACACCATTGAAGAAACCAAGAACAATTTCTTTATGAAATAACCCCAAGCTAACCTACCAGATTTGCATCAGTTTTCCATCTTTCCAGTTTATTCTATATGGCATATCCCTTAGGTTAGTTTGTTTATCATACCTTTGGTATGGATACTTGTTTTTATGAATACCTTTATCACTTTTGTCTATCTTAGTAGTAAGATCCTTTACTGCATTCACTAAACTGTCAACCCTATCATCCTCTTGAACATGTTTTCTTGTTTTTGCCTTTGTTTCCTTCCATAGTTTCCCATCGTCTCTCTTCCCCATTTTCCCTGAGGCTTTCCTATTACTATCAATACCTATTGCTATTTTGTAAGCCTTTCTTAGGGTATGTGGGTTCTTATCCCTAAGTAGGTAAGAAATATTTCCATCAGCAACATTAAAGTAAGTAGTTAGACATACTTTATCATCTAGCTTGAACACTTGGAATAGTTTGTTCATAGCCTTTTGAAACCTATTGTTGAAATCTAACATGCTTTCATTTGGGAACATTTTGATATTATTAAACTCATTTAACATGTAACCTAAGTTAACATGTTCTTTGTACTGTTCCCTAAAGGATCTGAAAAATTCATCCCAAAATGCTATACTTTCCTTTGGAAAATTTCTAAACCAATCCCTAGCATCATCTATTAAAGATTGAACAAAACGTTTCATTATAACATATTCATCCTCAAATTCAAAATCAGTGATTTTATCAGGGAAAGCTTTTAGACGTTCTTCGCAAGTAATAATATTATTACCAGTGAACTTAGGGATTCAGTCTCTTACCTCATTTGGGATCATGTTTGGATGGCTAGGGATGTCATCAAAGAACAGAGGATGATATCTATCTATATGGACAAGTCTCCTTTGAAAATTTCCAAGTGTATTGTTTCCACTTGTTCATGCTACACCTCCTTTATTTTGAGTAGGTGGAGGAACATCTTTCTTGGGACCAGAACCTTGAGCATTTGAATTAAGACTAGAAACTTGAGCATTTGGACCTAAACCACCTGGGGGGTTCTATTTTAATGTCCCACCAGCTACTAGCATTGAAGTATTTGCAGTAGTATTGGTGGTAGTATGCAAGAAATCTATTCTCATTTTCATGTCTGTTGAATCAATTTCTAACTCCATCTTTTCCAGTTGCTTAGCTAAATAATCTTTAGATATTCTAGATTTCTCAAGTTCTATGTCCATTTGGGACATACTAGAAGGAATAACACATTTTCTTTGTTTTGGCTCATTGATACTTATTCCAATAAATTTCTATTTTGCCTTGTCAGAGACATCTTTGTCACTTCTCTTGAGATTTCCATTTTTCTCAATTTTATGTGAATGTAATTTCCTCAGAACATGTCCATCTCATTCAAACTCATCTTTCTTAGGATTTTATATGTCATTTGAAACTTGTAGTCTCAAATCTCAAAGATCACCAAATAGATCTTCATTCAAGCCTTTTACCTCCTCATTCAAAATTTTGGCATTTAACTCATTTCTCTTTGTTTCTTTTAAAAGTTCTTCTCTCTATCAGCAAATCATACAACTCCTGCTCACATTTCTTTCTTGCATTTTCTGTCTCTGATTCCTAGTCATGCTTCTTTTTCTTGAGTCTAGAACCTCGTCACGCAGTTTATCAGAGTCATAAAAATTTACTCTCGGCAGAAGATGTTTCTCCTTGTTGATCAAGAGTTTCTTCTGCAGGGAAGAAATCAACATCACTCATTTCTCCAAATCTAAAGTGATAAAAAGATGTATCATTTATGTAATGGCCAATTTTCCTTGAGTATTCAGCACTTTCAGATGATGATGAAACTCTCTCAGGGATAGGGGTCTCCATTCTTCCTTTGGATCCTTGTGGAGAACTTTGGCTAGACCCACCCATTTTTACCATTGCTTCCTACTAGGTCTATGAAGCTCTTATCCTATGTTAGTCTTTGGATTATTTTTATAGTAGGATCTGATATTCCTTTGCCGAATCATATTTAAATTAGAGAAGAATTTACAATATTTCAATATCCTAAACCACACTGGAATGCACATAGTATAGAGTCGCCACCCACAACAAGTAAGGGAAAAATTTACTTCAACTGATCACAAAATGGAACAATATATAATTATTTTCTATGAAATTTGTAAATCCTATTTCTAAAACCCATTTCTCCCCAGCAGAGTCACCAATTTGTTAGAGTTTTTTGTTGTAGAATCTCAATATTGGAGTTATGCTTGACTCTTAGATTCCCAACTTTTGATTCACACAAGTAAAAGTATAATTAACAAGGATTTAATCATTATAATATTTGAGCTCTACAGACTCAGGTAGGTGTACCTTCTACAACTTACTGATTTTCAGTAAATATGATAATGGATCTTGATTCTACACTAATTTGTTAATGGTATTTAATGCAAAAATTGATAACAAATCCTACCGATGATAATCACTAGTCTTATGCAGAATCTTATAAATGAAAGGATGCATTTAACAATCAAAAATACAAGTGTGTTAAGAATTCTCATCCTTCTTCTCTTTGATTTATTAACTTAGGCAGGTGTTGACGGGGTTTTGTTGACAGGGTCCGCCAACAGTCATAAGTTGTCACCAAGTTTTGGGGGTACCGGCCAACTCTGTCTGCAAAGGTTGTCCAGGGAAAATAAATTCTTCAGGCCTTCAAGCACCTGGGTGTCGGGTCATGACGGTGCGGGGCTCGGTTGGGGAGAAGTGACTATTTTCAAGGGGGATAGCTAGTTTCTTCAACTCATTTTCTCTAGAGATTCGATAAAGTAAGGTTTCCCCTAGCATTCCACACTTAGCAAATAAAGCGAAAAAGATCTTGCAGGGTTAGAAACATTTCATCTAACTACAGTCATGCTTAAACATCTAGAACATCAATAATACTCTGATAGACTATACTAAATACCAAAGAAATACATAACCATCAGTTAGAACCTCATCAGTAGCATGGGAAAAGTGGTCGTTAATCTACTTTTAATATATCAGAGTAGAAGACATAAGGAACATTAAAATATGAAATACCATTAACTCAGAAGCAATAATGCCAACAACATCATTGCCAAGAATTCTTCCTTCTTTATTAATATTCCTTTCAGCAATCACTGGTGTGTGATACAATGGTGGCTCCAGGGGAGTGCTGACTATTGAGAATAGAACAATGGAGCATTGAGCTCTACAACTAGAATGAGGAATTACTTTTCTATTATCATGGACAACAAAATCATCAATTTTGCCGACCCTTAGAAATGGGCCGGTTTGGCTATTTATACAAATTTCTTCTAACCCTAACCCTATTTACATCATGTTTCAATAAAATAGAATATCCGGGGGCCAGTACTACCTGCGCCACCCTATAGAGGACCTAGAGACGGAATAGGTCTGTCATGTTAGGAGAATAAGACAAGAATATACATTAGAAGAATCGGTCTCAAGAAGAGAGCTAGAAAGGAGAAAGAAGAAAGTAGGTCCCCTGGGGACCGAGGCTACATGCCTCATAAATGGGAAATGTGGCACCCTATCTCCAATGTGCCAGGTGTACCTTTGAGCGGTGCCTCGAGAAGACCACCCTGTCAGAAAACCAACTGCCAAGCTGACACCTCTTGATATGGCCAGCTACCTTCTGACAGTCTTTATTAACCGCTTCTGAAAGTGACCGGTCGGCCTCGGGGACCAGGACACGGATCACTTTGAAGAATACAAAATTTTGGATCCGGGATTCCGGGATCTAAGAACTTACATCCCGAAACAATAAAGAATGCCCAACACTTGAGTTCTCCTCGGCCCCCAGAGAAAGCTCAAGGTTGCTTATTGTCATTGAAGGCCTGGAGGAGGTGGGAGATGCCATCTTCAGCTATATCTTTCAAGCTGGCCCTTCTGTGTTTGGCCACTTCAACTTGTTCCCCCAGGTCTGGAACATTTTCCTTAAATTCATCTGCCATTCTTGCCACATCATGACCTTTGAGTATCATGCTGGTTAATTTCACCATCTGGGCTCCATCTATCCCCTCCAGAGATTGATACCGGGACTTTATTATTTCATCAAAACTACCCAAAAATGAATAAATTAGAAGAATATTTTATAGCATTTACCTTTTCTTGAAAGGACCCTACCAATTTCTTGGTTACCTCCAATGTGAGGTCAAGTCTGGAGTGCTGGGTTCTTACAAAATAAAGTGATTCCTCACCTAGAATTCTGGATTCAGAAATTATATCTTCTCTCAAGGTGAGGAGCTCTTTGAGCTCCACCTTCCATGCTTGGTAATTTTTGGCGTCACCCTCCCACTGCTCAATAAGCACTTCTGCCTGGCGAATAACCTGCCGGGCTATGTATAGATCTGGGAGGGTGGACGCCAGGAAACGTCGGGTGTTTCCTATCTATAGGGTGACCCACTCGTCCACTGCCTAGGATTTCTTCTTCATTACTCGTAGGGAATCTATGTCACTCTGCGGTAGTTCTTCTGATGTGGAGGTCTCCAGAGGAGCAGCATTAATGGGTCAGGCCAGCTCAGTAAGCAACCCCATCAGGTTTGCATTCTTTTCCCTTTTAGCATTGAGCCTCTGGGCCTCTTTCTCATATCGGGCCTCCACTGCCCTTGCTGCCTCCTTCAGCAAGTCTACTTCACCTTGCTTTCCCCTTTTACCCATGGATACCTCTACAACACTGTAGTCTGCGGGATCTGCGGTTGCTTCATTGGTGTCTGGGGGAGTTGTTGCCACAATGGCAACTATTTCTCCACCCTGTCTAGTTTGAAGAGTGTGAACTGTCTGGGATTTCTTTGCCTTCGGCGGGGCCTGGACTTGGGCCATCATTTTGGCTAGGGAGAGAAGAATCATTGGAGCGGACTGAGCTTTTCTTTTCCTGCTCTCTATCAGCCATTGAGGTGGTAGGGGTGGCCTTCCTGCCATAATTTGTTCTCCTGATTCTTCCCTGGTGTCCTGTGGTTGTTGCTCCTCAGCAATGTGGACCTCATCCATTCCTCTCCCTACCTCAACTTCTTCTATAGCAACATTCTCTTCAATCTCCATCTCCTCAGCCTTGTCCTATATGTCAATCACTGGGTCTGGACCCTGGTAGGCTTCCTTAGGGATTTCTTCTTCGTGCTTCTCCTCTTGTTGCTCTTCTTCTTCTACCGGGGCTTCCTCCTTAGTTGGTACCTCTTTTGGCAGTAGGGGAGGTGTCGGGCCAAGATTTAGAGTTTTGGCCGCTATGATCACCTGCCCGAAGGTTGCTCTTGGGAGTGGCCCTTGGAACGTGGCAGCTGGGGTTACGGTTATTCTTGAAGGTCTGGTTCCCCCAGCGGATGCCATTTGTTCACTTGCTTTTTATTGGTCCACTCCTGGACATTGCATTGTTTGAGCCCCGGAGGCAATCTCTTTCTCTAGCTCTTTTCCCTCTACCTACTACTCTTGTTATTGTGCAGGCTCTTGCTCAATATCTTCTTATTTCATAGCCTCTTGTTCCACCCTCGGGACTTCTGCCTCTGCTTGTGTATCGGCCCCCTGCAAATTTTTGAACTCATCAGCTGCAAATACATAAAATTATTCTTCTAGAGGGGGACTGGCTGGCACCTCTGCAAGCTCTATTTCCTTTTCCAGTTCTAGGGAACTGGAAGAAAGGATCTCCACCTCTTTGGGTCGGGAGGCCTCTGGCTCTGGCTCTACCTTAGGCTTTTTGCTGAGCTTTTTCTTGCTCCGGGTAACTAGAGGAGGTCCTGTGTCTCTTATTGTTGCCACCTCCAAGGGATCCACTCCCGTTTCCTTTAGCATTAAGGCCGCTAATGATGGGGAGGAGGGGGGACAAAGTGGCCCGGTCATAAGTGGTGGGGTGGCTAGCTTCATTATTAATTGCTCCCTCATTTTTTGGGAGGCCGCCACCGACTGTTTTATTTGTTCTGCGATGGGGAAATCTTGCATAGAAGGGGTTGTAGCTATTATTTTTCCCTTATCTTCTCCCTGTGAAGAAGTCCCAGCCCCCGGGGTTAATCTTGGTACCGGTGGTGCAGTTAGCTTTGGCACCGGCTGGGTTGCTCGGCGGGTACTCCGGGGGCACACCTTCTTGAAATGGGCGTGGCTCCGCTCGATCACCTCTCGAGTGAAGTCTTCAATTGTGGGCCCTTCCTGGGTGTCCTAGTTTATAGGTGGAAGGGCCTTTTTATTGATCTCCTTTTCTTTATACTGGGGATCGACGGTGGGGGTGGCGTCTAAGAAGTCCACCGGGAACTTACGGAGCTTCAATTTATGCATCATGTTGGCTATCATTCTGATATAGTGCCAACTCCACACATCCACATCATCTTGGCAGTCTACCCAGAAGTCCTCCATGTGTATAAGATGGGGCTCTGAAGCCCGAGGCATTGCCATTGTAATTCGGCCATGCGGATCAAAATTTTTCTGCGCCAGATAAAATCCTTGTAAGTTATAACTTTTCAGCTCATTATCCACCTCCTTTGCGGTGGCTAGACTGCATGTGTAGTTCCCACAGGTGATTGGGAACACTATGTTGGGGATCTTCTTGAGGGCAAAGAAGGCATGCACCTCCATTATTTGCCTGCAATATTCCAACAGCACGATCTTGTCCCCACAATGCATGGGCAACAAGTAGGGTTTCCCAGAGAAGCTGGCGACCCTAATATATGTATGTTGCTGGAACTGAATATAGTAGTATCCATAACTATGGACCAACTTCATCACCTCAGTGGACAGGCGGTATCTAGTGTCCTGGGTGGGTGTGAGTAGATGGTAGTAAACGAATGCATCATTTACTCGGCAGAAACTGGGGAAGCTAGCTTCCCATTGAATCTATGGGAAATGGTCCCACGGTGCTTTTTGTCCCAGGCCAATTCTGAGAACGCTGTCAGTAAGTAGGCCATGAGAATGGGGCCTCTATTGCGCTAGGGCCCAAAAGACATAAGAAGACATATAGAACTTCTTCTTCCAGTTCAACTGCTAGAACTGGGAGTCAACATGGTTGGAGATTATTGAGGCCTAGTCGAAGAATTCTCCCTCGGTGGAGATGCCGAGGAGGAAATAGTACATTTATTTGGCAAATTCTTGTGCGGAGGGTTTCCCAAAGACCCGGGCTAATGCTATCATCCCCATCTAGATGCTCTCCTTGAATTCAAAGCGGGGAATCTCTATCTTCATTCGCTTTGGGTCTCTCTTTGGGGCCTTAAGCCAGTGAGTATTCATATATACCTGGGCAGCGTCCTCCAGTTGTGTAAACTAAGTCAGGGCATCAGTCCTTGTAACCACCGTGGCCCTATCAAATTATGGGATACCCAGGCTCGCCTGGAATGTGACTGGGTCGAGGGACACCAGTGGGGTGGGGTATCCTGTGGGTTCTGCAGCTACGAGCATAATGACCTGGATAGAGGAGTTGTAGTTGGAAACCAGTGTTAGGAAAAGCTTCGGAGATTGCACGGAGCATGGGAAGCACACTACCTAGAGGATTCTGGAGTTCCCAACGTTGGTCGCTAGTTGATCTCCAGCCTGTCATTGGATGTGCATTATCTTCACCAAAGTCTGCATCTCTGCCCAAGTTTTGACATTGGTGTCGGTCATCAGTTTTACCTTGGACTCAATCTTTGAGCCCACGATGACATTATCTTGTACAAACTTCATGGTGAGGGGTAGCTTTTCTAGGGCCTTCTCCATCTTGGACTTTACGGCGGCCCTAGTCTCTGCTGCGGTTGGTAGTTTTGGACTTCTGGGCGGAGATGACGCAAATGCTTCAGACATATTTGGAAGATAAACTCTGAAAACTTGCAAGGCAAAGCTACCGTCAGAACATGTTTTATCAAAATAATTATTTCGGGGTTCGGAGATCTTACCACCATGGTGTTTTCTTTCCTGAAAAGTTAGTATCATGTAGAGGTAACCGAAAAGAAAAACACATCATAAACTTAAAATCTTATTAAACATCCAGGTCTGGGGAATTTTATCACACTTGGCAAAGATACAGGATGGATGGTGGTAAGAGACCTGAGGCCTGAAGAAATGACCATTAGTGAAGATGTGTGAAAAGGCAAGTTTTCAAGCCCATGTGGGCGCCACGTACGTTGGTATTGAATATACATCGAGGCAACTTGACCAGCTTGTCAAGCCACTTGGAAGGATATACATGGAGCTGAGGGATATATACATAGAAATGAGGAGATATACAGAGGTTATATATAGTTATACACATATATATATGAATATACAATGCGGGAAAATGCCCGCAGAAAAGCTAGACAAGGAAAAAACATATACACAACTATCTACATACTTTACAGACAGACCACTTCTGCATAGAGGGCGGACAACCCTCTGGCGGAGCCGACCCACCAACGGGCGGCAGAACCAGAAACATAAAATAGAACGAATAAAGAAATGACAACATGAACAAGACAAAGAAAAACCAAACAAAAAGGAAGAAAACCAGAGCGGAAAATGGAAACCAACCTGAGAACACAGAAGGCGGAGGAAAGAGAAGGGTTACCGCAGGAGCTCTGCAACAGCTTGAGTTGTCAATCGGTCAGAATCACCACCATGAAGCACTCACACTTGTTTGAGAATGACTGAAAGTTTTGAGCATTGATTATCGTAAACTCTCTATAAATGCTCTGTTAATCGCTTTAAAATTGATCTCTAATTCACTCTAAGTGCTTGGAGGTTTTAGTCGCGGTAAGTGTGAAAGTGACAGATAACTTCTATTTATACTCATGGTAAAAAGGTAATCCTTCTCCTTCCGGCGATCTCCGGACAAGCAAAACCTCTGGAGTCTGGGCCTGGGGATTCCTTGTGATGATATCCTTAAGAACATTGTAGCGAAGAATCTTGGAGTCCAGAATCCAGTTCCCAATGAAGGACAACCTCTAGGACCAGAGTCCTAGAGGCAAAAAACAAAAAAAACACCACGCCGGGGAAGAAAACCCCAGAGAAAGAAAACAAAAGGGAAAGAAAGACAAAGCAAAGCCGCAAGAAAACAAAAAAAAGGGGGACCCAACATTTTGCACACAAAATGTAGGGATGGGGATGCAGGGCATAACAAATGGTGACTATCTGGGATGAATGCCTTAGCACATTCGAGAACTATAGAATCTCTAGTTAGCAAAACTAGAACAAGCCGCCCACCGAAGCGTCTGATAGGAAAAGAGAAACATATCTGAGAGAATCCATCCACATAGGAGTTAGTCCATAGTCTTTCATCAGTGGTGTCATGTGTGCTTTGGAAGGAAATCAAGCCGATGACCTTTGGGAGGAATAGAGAAGAGGTACTAATTACATCGAACCAGTCATCGATTCGCTCACTTCCCCCGGAGAGTAGAGTTTCATCCCGCTTTCTTCTTTTGTTATTTTGTTTATTTTTGGGTGGGGAAGGCGGTACTTCTTTCACCATTAAGCTTAAGCTTAGATAATTTTAATGGTGGTACTTCTTTCACCTATCCACCTATATTTAGATGTTTGAAGAGAGGATAAAACTCCAGACTCGGGGAGAATTTCTTTAGAGTTTCAGACGTGGGTCAACCAATCAATACAGCTGATCTACCCCTGGTGTGTCTAATTACTTATTCCTTATATTGATTGTGTTTACTGATTTCCAGACTCCCAGGGACAACACCCAATGGAGATTGCTCAAAATTTTCCATAACCCGTAAAACAACCCTGGAGACCGGGTCGAATCCACCGTGCTAAAAACAGATTCTAAAGCTCACCATGTCGTGGACATCATACCAGAAGCCAGAGTTATGTGAAGCATTCCAATTCCTGCAAGACAGAACAAAATGTCAGGACCGAAAGAAAACTGAAAATGAAAATAAAAAATGACAAAAGAGGACTATCCCGGAGGACAACTGACGAGGCTATTTACAAGGCAGGGTAACTCACAACGAGGCACCCAGGAGAGATATTTACAAGCGGGAGGCTTTACATATAATACAACTTAGAAAAAACTTACCCTACTCGAAGTAGTGTTTGAGAAACTTCCCATTAATGGGCAATGTGACAGTTTCCCCAGTCAGGGTGTTAAGACAGTAAGTATTTGTCCTGCAGATTTCTGAGATCAGGTATGGTCCGAGCCAGAGCTGTTGGAACTTGGTATGCTTTCCCTTCTTCTCCCGGGCCTTGTCCCATAATAGGACTAGATCCAAAATCTAAAAAGCCTTATATTGAGCTCTTCTGTCAAACCATCATTTTACCACTGCTTGGTGGCACACAAAATGTTCAAGAGATGTGTCTCATTGTTCTTCCATCCACACCAGATTTAAGAGTCGAACCTCCACAATGTTGTCCCTACTGCTAAATTCCTGCATAAACTGTAAAACTGGGATTTTTAAGTTGACTGGGAATATAGGGTTCTGACCATAAACTAGATGGAATGGGGATATTCCCAAGGTGGCCTTAATGCAAATGCAATCCACCCAGAGGGCGAATTTCAACTTTTGGTGCCAATCCTAGGGATTCTGTTCTAACAGATGTTTGATCACTTCAAGTAAATTTTTATTTGTTGATTTAGCAATGCCATTTCCCTGGGGATAATAGTTACTGGAAAACTTCAGTGTGATCTTCTGATTGTAGGTCCATTCAAGTAACTGTGCTGAAGAAAACACTGGACCATTGTCACATACCAAAGCAAAGGGCATTCCAAACTGTGTGACGATGTTTTCTTTCAGGAACTTGATAACTACGTCTGCCGTGTTATTTTTGCAAGGTATAGCTTCAGACCACTGAGTGTAGTAATCAGTAGCAGTCAGAATGTATTAGTGATTGACAGACAAGTTGGGGTTGATTTCCCCGATGAATTCAAATGCCCACTGGGCGAAGGGTCTAGCCTCGTAGACTGGTTGTAAGGGCATAGATGGGTTACGCTCATGATGTGCTACGGCTTGGCAAGTATGGCATTTCTTGACATGAGCGTAAACATCTTTGAATAAACAGGACCAATAGTATCCAGCCCGAAGGATCTGATGGGCAGTGGCATTGGCTAAGCCATGCCCGGTTCCAAACTGTCCATGGAATTCATTAATCACTCTCACAGCTTGATTTTTTTGATGCACCGGAGGTACACTCCCTCGTAGTTTCTGCGGTAAAGTGCGAAGTTTTTGATCATGAAGTGGGCACTTTTCATCTGCAGGGCTCAGCATTTATGGGGAGGTAATCCCTCTGGGCACTTATTATTTAGTAGCAAGTATACTAAATCGGTGTACCATGGGTCTTGAGTAATGGACTCCACCGTGTAAGTTTGGCATTCTATGCGGGGAGTCTCTTCTGCCATTGCTCGACTTAGTCCCTGGCCCTAGACTATCTTCATGGGCTGCATTTCTAAGTCATATTTCTGGAGGATGGCTATCCACTTCCCCCGTCTCTCACCCAATTCACTTTGCATCAGTAGAGACTTGAAAGCCTGGTCTGGAATGATAGCATGTACTTTGTTTCAGAGAATATAATGCCAGAATTTCTTCACGGTGCGAACTAGAGCAAAGGCCTATTTTTCCAGTGATAAAAACTAGACTTTGGCATTCTTGAAGGGGGAGCTCATGAAAGCTATTGGTCATTCTTCCCCTTAAACCTTTTGGGTCAACACTGCCGCAGAAGAATGCGGCGAAGCAAACAAGTAAATGTAAAACGGAAGGGAATAGTCTGGACTAGCCAAGACAGGTGCTTCCATTATTGTATGTTTGATCTGGGTGAACGCCCACTTTGCCTTAGGACTCCACTCAATCTTGGTATCCTTCTTCATCATCTCATTGAGTGGTTTGACTATTTCTACGAATCCTGTGATGAACTGCCAGACGAAATTGATCTTTCCGAAGAAGGACCGCATCTCTTTCTTACTGTCAGGCATTTGTAAATTTAGCAATGCTTCAACTCTATCAAGGTCTATGGATATACCCTTCTTAGAGATGATATGCCCAAGCAACTTCCCCTCGGTGACCCCAAATATGCACTTCTTGAGGTTGAGGGATATTCCATACCGACGACATCTCTTGCAGATCTGAGCAAGGTGGGCAGGATGATCACGCCTGTCCTGGAAAAAGATGGTCAAATCATCTATGTAGATGATTATGCACTGATTCACAAGGCCCTCAAACACGATTTCCATGGCCTTCTGAAATGTAGCCCCAGTATTGATCAGACCGAAGGGCATTCTCCTGTACACAAACGTTCTCCACTTGGTGGTAAATGCCATTTTCTCTCGATCTTTGTATTTGACCATGACCTGGTTGTATCCTGAGTATCCATCTAAGAAGGACATCATCTAAGATCCATTTACTATCTACAACACCTCATCCAATGAAGGGAGGGGGTGATTGTCTTTCTTAGAGGTCTTGTTTAAATTTCAAAAATCCACGCAAAGGCAGATTTCACCGCTCTTTTTCCTCACAGGGACCAGGTTGGCAACCCACGTAGTATGCCAAAATGGGAAGATTATCCAGGTTGACAGTAGTTTTTCTACCTCCTGATGAATCAGGGGCTCTATCAAGGGGTTGACCAGTCTTTGCTTCTGCCAGAAGGGCTTAGCATCAAGCTTCAGGGGAATAGTATGGGTCATGATGGATGTATCATATGTTTTCAAGTCTTCATAACCCCAGGCAATTACGTCAATGTATTCTCAGAGAACCACCAGAATCTTCTCCCTTTCCTCACGGGAATAGGAGGTACCGATGTGAATGATCTTTTCTTCACCAGGCTGGCCGATGTTAACCTTTTCAAAGTTTCCTCCCTTAGAGGAGGATGACACCTTCTCACGGGCCTGAGGGTTTGAGTCAAAGATTCCTTCCAGTGCAACCATCCCCTTTGGGATGGTGTTAGTAGGAAAGTCCATGATCCCATCGTCTTCATCACTCTGGCCAGTATCATCATGGTCTCGTTCTTCCACTATCTAGTCCTCAAAGACACCAACATTTGTCATGAAGGCCAGGATATGTTGATTGTCCTCAAAGACCTGAAAGTGGGTGACATTATCTGGGATGGACAAGGTAGGGACCATCTCAACTGAAAATCTCCAGAGTTGCGAGCCGGCCATTGGCTCAAGTGTGCTGGGGAAAATGGCGAGGGCATCCAGGACGTAGTTCCGTCACTAGGGAATGAGGTTAATGCCAAAGGCATTGAAATCTTTGATAAGGCTCTAAGCCTGGTTGTGGTATGTGGCCAGCCTTTTATCGTGACATGTGTATTGACTCTGGACTTGTTTAACAATCAACTCTGAATCACCCAGAGCCCAGAGGCGAGTGATACCTTTCCTTAGCTCAAATAAGAGTCCAAGGACCAAAGCCTCATACTCTATGACATTGTTTGTACAGTTAAACTGCAGCCTATAGGATGCAAGGAAGGACTTCCCTTGCGGGTTGATTAATTCTACCCCAGCCCCACAATCTTGTTTGGATCAGGACCCATCAAACTTAAGGGTCCATAAGTCATTGTTCGTAATCTGGGGCTGGGGAGGGGTAGTAGTCTTTGGACTGTTGTTGGGAGACTTAGGGGTTTTCTCCTAGATGACCGGCGTGATAGTAGAATTTCCTTTCGAAGGTATTTGGACTTGGGATTTCCAGGGAGGTGGCACCAAAGGAGTGCATCCCATAGGAGCACTGGGTCCTGGGGAATCAGTTATATGTTTATTCTGGAAGGTATCAAGGTGCCAGTTAACAATTGAGAGATATGGCCCACACTCAAGCTCTGACTGTTTCTGGTAGTGTACTTGGCACCAAGTGCCAGATAGGAGTGTGGAAAGGGTTGCTGTGGCACCTTGAGAGCCAATTTCAACTCTCATCTTTTCATCTAGGTCTTGGGCTCTCTGTAGCACGGTGGGGTCTTCTCTGGGGATGAAATCAAAGGTTAAGATTTCAAAGGGCCAGTACACCACCAGAGAAGTCTCAGAGAAAAAGACCTCATTGACCCTCCCAACTTTGGTAAGGGCCTATTTCATTTGGGGCTCGCTTTCGACCTGGATCTTATTGGATTCTCCTTCCCATGGAAGCCATAAGTGGGTGAAGTCAGTCAAAAAGTATCTATTCAGGGATTTAGACCAATTCCGACTTAGTAACATCCCATAGGTCTCTGGGATGTCCACCACTTGGATGTCAATGATACTAGCTATCCTGGGGTCCTGGATAAGATGTATCCGGACGTTCTTCAATTCCCCCACCATTTTTATAGCAGTCTTATCCAGCTGGATTACTGCGCCATTAGATGGGGTGGGGTAGAATCTGAGCTTCTGACAAATGGACAAGGGCATGATGTTACCCGAAGCTCCAGAGTCTACAAAGCAGTTGTGTATATTCTTGCTGTGGATGTTCAGGCCTAGTAGGAAGGGAGGATCCTGATTGTTCCCCCGAAAGATGGCCGCCTTAGCATCTTCAAATGAGACAATCTTGGGTGGGCGGCTAACGGCTTCCGGGTTCCCTAAGAGCTTTAGAAGAGATTTTGTCTGCTCAGGATAGTTTAGCAAAACCTCCATCAAGGTCATGGAGGTGGTGGTCTGCTCTAATGCCTTCGTGATATCAAATCTTCCCCCCGGGAACTGGTGATCTCCCTCGGCCAGGTCTTTTGCTTGGTTAGAGCTAGGACCCTTTGGAGGAGCGCGTCGATCAATTGTATTATTTTCGGGAGGAGGAGTGTCTCTGATAGGAGGTGTGGGCGTGTAAGCGGGTCCTTTACTGACCTGACTCCAAGTATTGTATGGAGTCCACGGGTTAGTAAAGGCATTAGCCTCAAAGGGCGGGATAGATTCATCAAAGAATCCCTGTAGTTTGGATTCTTCTTCATCCTCCCTGGAATTTTTGAAGAAGATGGTATCACAGGTGAGGGCACTATGGGTTGGCTCTTGAGCAGGGGGCTCCAGAGGGGAAGCGTCGTGCGACTGCTGCCTGTCCAGCTGGGAGATCATGATGACCTTCTCCAAGGTGGCACAATTCACCTCGTTATGAGAACCAGTATCATGTAGTCTACACCAATTAGTCATGGGCTAGAAGTCTGCGACTGGCATAAAATGTGATGGCCTAGCACCATTTTGATTGGAATTTTGGTTCGAAGGTGGGCCTCCGGTGTTCACGTTATTATTTCATTGTTGTTGATTGGGCCTAGACCCGTTGTTGAAATTCTTTCCCCCAGCGTTGTTATTTTGTTGGCCGAAGAAATTATTTCCCCTCTGGGAATTTGAGTTCTGAGGTGCGTAGGACCCTGCCTTCAGTTGGCCCATGTCCATAGTCAAAGTGGACAACATTCACTGAAGGGATTTGACCTCGGCGGTCAACTGAGTGTTTATGTCACAATGCGACGGCTGTGGTTGTTGTTGGCTTCCTGGGAAGGTAGCAGCATTAGCCAGAGTCGAGGGTGGCAATCCTCCAGCCGTGAATGACTGAAAGAAGGGCACTCTAGATGGTTGTGTCTGAGGTTGTTGTAAATGCTATGAATGATTCCAAGGGAAGACTTCCAAACCCGGTGTCATCTAGGTCTGGGCTGGGTAAACGCATCATGCCTGCTGGTCTATCAAGGGTGGCAGAGCATTCATAACCATCGAGGGGGCACCTATTGCTAGATTGGGGTTGTATCCCTTGGCATATGCAGTTCCACTGAGGATTATGTTGAAAGGTGTGCTCTGCCCAATCCCACCCAGGGATTTGTTGAGACCGCGGGATAGCTCTAGGGCTAGGTTGTAGACTTTTGCCAAGGTGTCCCAGTCGCCAGCGGCGGTTGTTCTCCAAAGGAGAGTGGCAATGAAAGGGTCCATCGCGTTGAGATAGGTCTGTATGGTTACCTATGGGGATGGAATAAAGGGGCCCATGCACCACTTTAAAGTGTGCGGGAACCTATGGTTGAATGCTACAAGAGGTTCATTGGGTTCCTTCCTAATGGAGATGAACTAGCTATGGGACCAGGCTGGGTCCACATGCACGCGAAAGGCAGCCAGGAAGGCATCCTCCATGTCCTACCAACTATTTATGGAGTTGGCAGGAAAGTTAAGATACCAGTTCAACTCACCTTGCCCTAAAGACAAGGGGAATATTCAAGTCACAACATCTTCGTGTTGGATCCGGTGTCAGTTAATGGCATCTTTGTATGCCTGTAAGTGTTCTTCTGCAGTCTGTGAGCCTAATTTCTCATATCATGGGCAGATCTTCTCCGGGTGAGAAGGTAATTCATTGATTACGCCTGAAAAAGTTCCCATTGGGGACCCGGTGTTTCCAAAATACGCGGCCATCAGGGGAACTATAGGTTGGGTAGTTTGGGCACTGGTTCCTAGGATTGTCTGTGGAGTTTGGGTATTTAGAGGTATGGTAGATCTCCAGACAATAGTGGCTGGTGTGATTTTTGAGGTCCATTTCTTTTGAGCAGGGGGCTCGAGCTCGACAAACCTTTCAGGATTCGGGGCAGACCTAAGGAGTCTTTCAAATTTAGCTGGGGAAAAAGACCCTATCCCGCTAAAGGATTGTCTCTTAAAACTATAACTCGGGGAACCCTCAGGAGGTGTAAAATCAAAATCTCTGGAAGGGGACGAGTTCATACCCTCCTTTTAGTCAACAGGGTTTTGCTGACCGGGTCCGCCAACAGTCATAAGTTGTCACCGGGTTCCGGGGGTACCGGCCAACTCTGCCTGCAAAGGTTGTCTAGGGAAAATAAATTCTCTGGGCCTTCAAGCACCTGAGTGTTGGGTCATGATGGTGCGGGGCTCGGTTGGGGAGAAGTGATTGTTTTTGAGGGGAATAGCTGGTTTCTTCAACTCATTTTCTTTGGAGATTCGATAAAGTAAGGTTTCCCCTAGCATTCCACACTTAGCAAATAAAGTAAAAAAATCCTACAGGGTTAGAAACATTTCATCTAACTATAGTCATGCTTAAACATCCAAAACATCAATAATACTCTAATAGACTATACTACCGAAGAAATACATAACCATCAGTTAGAACCTCATCAGTAGCAAGGGAAAATTGGTCGTTAATTACTTTTAACATATCAGAGTAGAAGACATAAGGAACATTAAAACATGAAATACCATTAACTCAGAAGCAGGAATGCCAACAACATCATTGCCGAGAATTCTTCCTTCTTTATTAATATTCCTTCCAGCAATCACTGGTGCGTGATACAATGGTGGCTCCAGGGGAGCGCCTGACTATTGAGAATAGAACAATGGAGCATTGAGTAGTGCAACTAGAATGAGGAATTACTTTTCTATTATCATGGACAATAAAATCATCAATTTCGTCGACCTTGGAAATGGGCCGGTTCGGCTATTTATACAACTTTCTTCCAACCCTAACCCTATTTACATCATGTTTTAATAAAATACAATATCTGGGGGCTGGTACTACCTGCGCCACTC
This sequence comes from Thuja plicata, assembly GCA_018584345.1. Classification (NCBI taxonomy): domain Eukaryota; kingdom Viridiplantae; phylum Streptophyta; class Pinopsida; order Cupressales; family Cupressaceae; genus Thuja; species Thuja plicata. The sequence continues at coordinate 578,500 of MU223440.1, read as the reverse complement.
TACAGAGAACCTGGAGACGAAATAGGTTTTCCATGTCAGGAGAATAAGACAAGAATATACATCAAAAGAATCAGTCTTGAGAAGAGAGCCAGAAAGGAGAAAGAAGAAAGTAGGTCCCCCGAGGACCAAGGCTACATGCCTCATAAATGGGAAATGTGGTGCCCTATCTCCAATGTGCCAGGTGTACCTTTGAGCAGTGCCTTGAGAAGACCACCCTGTCAGAAAACCAACTACTAAGCCGACGCCTCTTGATATGGCCAGCTACCTTCTGACAGTCTTTATTAACCACTTCTGAAAGTGACCGGTCGGCCTCGGGGACCGGGACACGGATCACTTTGAAGAATACAAAATTTTGGATCTGGGACTCTGGGATCTAGGAACTTATGTCCCCAAAGAATAAAGAATGCCCAACGCTTGAGTTCTCCCTGGCCCCCAGAGAAAGCTCAAGGTTGCTTATTGTCATTGAAGGCCTGGAGGAGGCAAGAGATGCCATCTTCATCTATATCTTTCAGGCTGGCCCTTCTGTGTTTGGCCACTTCAACTTGTTCCCCCAGGTCTGGAAAATTTTCCTTAAATTCATCTGCCATTCTTGCCGCATCATGATCTTTGAGTATCATGCTAGTTAATTTTTCCATCTGGGCTCCATCTATCCCCTTCGGAGATTGATACCGGGACTTCATTATTTCATTAAAACTCCCCAAAACTAAATCTTCAGGGGTATATGTATCTGTGCTAAGGGGATCAGCCCCGAAAGCCTTTATTACAAAAGACTTGTATAAATTAGAAGAATATTTTATAGCATTTACCTTTTCTTGCAAGGACCCTACCAGTTGCTTGGTTACCTCCAATGTGAGGTCAAGTCTGGAGTGCTAGGTTCTTACAAAATCAAATGATTCCTCACCCAGAATTCCAGATTCAAAAATTATATCTTCTCCTAAGGTGAGGAGCTCTTTGAGATCCACCTTCCATGCTTGGTAATTTTTGGCGTCACCCTCCCACTGCTCAATAAGCGCTTCCACTTGTGAATAATCTGTCGGGCTGTGTATAGATCTAGGAGGGTGGATGCCAAGAAATGCCGAGTGTTTCCTATCTATAGGGCGACCCACTCGTCCACTACCTGGGCTTTATTCTTCATTACTCACAGGGAATCTATGTCACTCTGTGGTAGTTCTTCTGATGTGGAGGTCTCTGGAGGAGCGACGTTAATGGGTCAGGCCAGTTTGCATTCTTTTCCTTTTCAGCTTTGAGCCTCTGGGCCTCTTTCTCATATCAGGCCTCCACTGCCCTTGCTACCTCCTTCAGCAAGTCTACTTCACCTTACTTTCCCCTTTTACCCAAGGATACCTCTGCAACACTGTAGTCTGCGGGATCCGCGGTTGCTTCATCGGTGTCTGGGGGAGGTGTTGCCACAACAACAACTGTTTCTCCACCTGGCCTAGTTTGAAGAGTGTGAACTATCTGGGCTTTCTTTTCCTTTTACGGGGCTTGGACTTGGGCCATCATTTCGGCCAGGGAGAGAGGAATCACCGGAGTGGACTGAGATTTTCTTTTCCTACTCTCTATCAGCCACTGAGGTGGTAGGGGTGGCCTTCCTGCCAGAATTTGTTCTCCTGATTCTTCCCCAGTGTCCTATGGTTGTTGCTCCTCAGCAATGTGGACCTCATTTGTTCCTCTCCCTGCCTCAACTTCTTCTGCAGCAACATTCTCTTCAATCTCCATCTCCTCAGCCTTGTCCTATATGTCAATCACTGGGTCTGGACACTGGTAGGCTTCCTCAGGGATTTCTTCTTCATGCTCCTCCTCTTGTTGCTCTTCTTCTTCTGCCATGGCTTCCTCCTCATTTGGTACCTCTTTTGGTAGTAGGGGAGGTGTTGGGCCAAGATTTAGAGTTTGGGCCGCTGTGATCACCTGCCCGAAGGTCACTCCTGGGAGTGGCCCTTCGAATGTGGCAGTTGGGGTTATGGTTATTCCCGAAGGTCCGGTTCCCCCAGTAGATGCCATTTGTTCACTTGGTTTTTGTTGGTCCACTCCCAAACTTTGCATTGTTTGAGCCCCAGAGGCAATCTCTGGCTCCGGCTCTTTTTCCTCTACCTGCTACTCTTGTTATTATGCAGGCTCTTGCTCAATATCTTCTTGTTCCACCCCCGGAACTTCTGCCTCTACTTGTGTATCATCCCCCTGCAAATTTCTGAACTCATTGGCCATAATTACATTAAATTCTTCTTCTGGAGGGGGACTGGCTGGGACCTCTGAAGGCTCTATTTCCTTTTCTCGTTTCGGGGAACTGGAAGAAAGGTTCTCCACCTCTTGGGGTCGGGAGGCCTCCGACTCTGGTTCTGCCTTAGGATTTTTGCTGAGCTTTTTCTTCCTCCAGATAAGCAGAGGAGGTCCCGCGTCTCTTATTGCTACCGCCCCCAAGGGATCCACTCCCGTTGCCTTTAGAATTAAGGCCGCTAATGACGGGGAGGAGGGGGGACGAAGTGGCCTGGTCATAAGTGGTGGGGTGGCTAGCTTCGTTATTAATTTCTCCCTCATTTGTTGGGTGGCCGCCACCGAATATTTTATTTGTTCTGCGATGGGGACTTCTTGCGCAGAAGGGGTTGTAGCTATTCTTTTTCTCTTATCTACTCCCTATGAAGAAGTTCTGGCCCTCGGGGTTAATCTTGGTACCGGTGGTGGAGTTAGCTTTGGCACCGGCTGGGTTTCTCGGCGGGTACTCCCGGGGCACACCTTCTTGAAATAGGTGTGGCTCCACTCGATCACCTCTTGACTAAAGCCTTCAATTGTGGGCCCTTCCTGGGCATCCCAGTTTACAGGTGGAAGGGAATTTTTATCGATCCCCTTTTCTTTATACTAGGGATCGACGGTGGGGGCGGCGTCTGAGAAGTCCGCCAGGAACTTATGAAGCTTCAATTTATGCATCATGCCAGCTGTCATTCTGATATAGTGCTGGCTCCACACATCCACATCATCTTGGTAGTCTATCCAAAATTCCTCCATGTGTATATGATGGGGCTCTGAAGCCCGGGGCATTGCCGTTGCAATTTGGCCATGCAGATCAAAAAAATTTCGCGCCAGATAAAATCCTTGTAAGTTATAACTTTTCAGCTCATTATTCGCCTCCTTTGCAGCAGCCAGACTGCATGTGTAGTTCCCACAAGTGATTGGGAATGAGATTTTGGGGATCTTCTTGAGGGAAAAGAAGGCATGCACCTCCATTATTTTCCTACAATATTCTAGCAGCACGATCTTGTCCCCATAATGCCTGTGCAACAAGTAGGGTTTCCCAGAGAAGTGGGTGACCCTAATGTATGTATGTTGCTGGAACTAAATATAGTAGTGTCCATAACTATGGACCAACTTCATCACCTCAGTGGAAAGGCGGTATTCGGCATCCCGGGTGGGTGTGAGTAGATGGTAGTAAATGAATGCATCGTTTACCCGGTAGAAACTAGGGAAGCTGGCCTCCCATTGAATCTATGGGAAATGGTCCCATGGTGCTTTTTGTCCCAGGCCAATTCCAAGAACACTGTCAGTAAGTAGGCCGTGAGAATGGGGCCTCCGTTGTGCCACGGCCCAGAAGACATAAGAAGAGATATAGAACTTCTTCTTCTAGTTCAACTGTTGGAACTGGGAGTCAACATGGTTGGATATTATTGAGGCCCAGTCAAAGAATTCTCCTTCGGTGGAGATGTCGAGGAGGAAATAGTACATCCAATTAGAAAATTCTTGGGTGGAGGGTTGCCCAAAGATCCGGGCTAATGCTATCATCCCCATATAGATGCTCTCCTTGAATTCAGAGCAGGGAATCTCTATCTTCATTCTCTTTGGGTCCCTCTTTGGGGCCTTAAGCCAATGAGTATTCATATATACCCGGGTGGTGTCCTCCAGTTGTGTAAACTGATTCAGGGCATCAGTCCTTGTAACCACTGTGGCCCTATCAAATTGTGGGATACCCAGGCTCACCTAGAATGTGACTTGGTCGAGGGACACTAGTGGAGTCGAGTATCCTGTGGGTTCTGTAGCTGCGAGCATAATGGCCCAGATAGAGGAGTTATAGTTGGCAGCTAGTGTTAGGAAAAGCTCTGGAGATTGCACGGAGCATGGGAAGCATGTTTCCCGGAGGATTCTAGAGTTCCTAACGTTGGTCGCTAGTTGATCTCTAGCCTGTCGCTGGATGTGCATTATCTTCACCAAAGCCTACATCTCTGCCCAAGTTCTGACATTGGTTTCAGTCATCAGTTTTACCTTGGACTCAATCTTTGAGCGCATGATGACATTATCCTTTATAAACTTCATGGTGAGGGGTAGCTTTTCCAGGGCCTTCTCCATCTTGGACTTTACGGTGGCCCTAGTCTCTGCTGCAGTTGGTAGTTCTGGACTTCCGGGTGGAGATGACGCAGATGCTTCAGACATATTTGGAAGATAAACTCCAGAAACCTGCAAGGCAAAGTGACCGTCAGAACATGTTTTATCAAAATAATTATTTTGGGGTCCGCAGATCTTACCACCATGGTGTTTTCTTTCCTGAAAAGTTAGTATCATGTAGAGGTAACCGAAAAGCAAAACACATCGTAAAATTAAAATCTTATTAAACATCTGGGTCTGGGGAATTTTATCACACTTGGAAAAGACACAGGATGGATGGTGGTAAGAGACCTGAGGCCCGGAGAAATTACTGTTAGTGAGGACGTGTGAAAAGGCAAGTTGTCAAGCCCACATGGGTGCCACGTGTGTTGGTATTGAAAGCAAGTTATGGCGATGACGACGGAGCCAACTGTCTGAGCACGCGAAAAGAGAAAGCCACTTGGCTGGGATTGATTGTGCGCATGAGACATAAATGAGGTTTTGATAGACTTCATGGAGGAGAGAGAAAATCACCTGTTTGAAACCAGCCGAGAGCTGAGTTTCAAACAAGTGGTTTTCTTCCCTGAAGCGAGTTCAGAGGTGAAAAACCAGAAACAGGGGTGACTCAACCAGCTTGTCAAGCCACTCAAAAGGATATACATGGAGCTGAGGGATATATACATAGAAATGAGGAGATATACAGAGGTTATATATAGTTATACACATATATACATGAATATACAACGCGGGACGACACCCGCAAAAAAACCAGACAAGGCAAAAACATATACATAACTATCTACATACTTTATAGATAGACCACTTCTGCATAGAGGGCAGACAACCCTCTGGCAGAGCCGACCCTCCAACAGGTGACAGAACCAGAAATAGAAAACAGACTGAACAAAGAAATGACAACACAAACAAGACAAAGCAAAACCAAACGAAAAGGAAGAAAACCAGAGCAGAAAATGGAAACCAACCTGAGAACGCAGAAGGCAGAGGAAAGAGAAGGGTTACCATGGGAGCTCTGCAACAGCTTGTTGTTTGAATTTCAGTCACCCTTTTTTTTGGCATTATTGGAGTCATATGGTCATGTCAAGTCAGTCTGGTCAGTCTGAGTCTAGGTCTAAGTCTTTCTTAGGTAGGCTGTCTTTGTTGGGTTTCCCTGTCATTGCCTTTCCTTCTCTTAGCTGAGCGGGTTGTTCTGAGGTCTTTTCATATTTGGGTAGGTTGTAGATCCCAACCCAGCAAAGAAAATAGTGCTCCAATTGATGATCTTTTCAGCAGATGGAATGATGTTTGGGAGTCATAAGTTTTAGACATTCAAAAGAACTAAGAAAGATTCTTCATATAACAGAAGTAATAATAGAATCAACATTGAATCATTCAGGATTCTACTTCATATCACAGTGTGAACAATCCATTTGTGGTAGAGAAATAAAGTTTGCAGTTGAATATATCGGGCTAGGTGCAAATTGAAGACTGGTATGTGTCTTTTATGTTTAGCAGAGCCAGATTCATACTCACTACATGCATTTTCCATGATTCATAAAGTCTTCACGATCCCAACAGTGAAAACAACATGCAATTTGGTGCTAAAATGAGGAAGTTATAAGACGACAGGTTTCTCAGTTTCAGCTACTCCATGGCGGCTTTCGCACTTAGCTGGTGATTTTCCGCAAAGAAGAACTTTGAACTGTGTGGGTTTCGCACTTAGCTGGTGATTTTCCACAAGCTTAGTTATAATAAGGTGGGCCTGATTTATTAAAAGGAATATTATGTTATTGTTTTAAGAGAGCAAATAAAGCATGTGCTTTAAGTTAAGTAGCCCGCGCACTTAAAAATGACGTGCGAAAAGATAGGTAGTGGCTTCTCCATATTGCGGGTTTTGCACCTCCCTCATACATTTTTTGCAATGGAGAAGCTCTTTTCTAATTTTCCACAATGGAGAAGCTCTTTTCCAATTTTTCGCAATGGAGAAGCTCTTTTCCAATTTTCTGCCAGAGAAGCTCTTTTCCAATTTTCCACCGGAGAAGCTCTTTTCCAATTTTCCGCCAGGAGAAGCTCTTTTCCAATTTTTCACAATGGAGAAGCTCTTTTCCAATTTTCCACCAGAGAAGCTCTTTTCCAATTTTCCGCCAGGAGAAGCTCTTTTCCAATTTTCCGCAATGGAGCCGCTCATTTTCCATTTTCCGCCAAACAAGTTATAATGTCAAATCCCGCCAATGGAGCATTTCAGCAATGAAAGATACATTGTAATGGAGTCTATGTCACTAAGTGAAGACTGTAGTCTTAAATCAATCAAAGGAAACTGAGACTGAGCAAAGTGGATGAAGCAGGAAATGCACCTCAATGGTGAATTCCTGCAATGGAGAAGCAGATTTGGTATTTTCCGCCGGAAGCTTTCAGTTTGGGATTTTCTGCCAATTGCATCAAAGGCCTGAGTTTAAGATAAAGATGAGGATTCTCGATACCATTTGAGGTTGAAATCGAAATTGAATAGCATCAAACATGTGAAAAATATGATTATGTCCAAAAAGTAGATGTCGTTGAATATCAAATAGGAGTCATGATCAGAGATCATGCTAGATGTTCCTTAATTGCATCTAAAAAAGAGGTCAAATATTAGTCACGGAAAAGGAAGAATAACAGTTCAAATATGTCAAGCACGACATCTTGTTGAATATTGTCATGGTGATAAGGCACGACTTATTACAAATTCAAATTGTAACCAGAGCTATTTGGAGATTGATTTGTTATGAAACAACGACAGAAACTATGCTGCACTTTCTTTAATACATCTAAGAAAGGATGAATGTCAGTTGTGGATTATGTTAACTGTTGTTTGCATGTTGGCTAAGTTTGAACATAAGCAGTTATTTGACCCCGAAGCCCAATGGATTTGACTCAAAAGATGTCATTAAAGAGAAGATGAAGGATTCAAATTGAAGTGTCGCAGTTATGATGTCTTTTCTTATTCCCATGTTAGTGATTGGCTTTTCAAATTCTATCATCGAGATGTTCTCTCTTTATGCCCTATCTTTTTGTATTCTAGAAGTTGAATCATTTCCAGTAAGCATTGTATTTGAACTCTATAAATACTGTGAAGGAAATCAATGTAAAGGTCGGCAAACTTGTTAATGAAGCAGAAGTGATTTCATTTACAGAGGCTTTGTCTCATGTTTGTTGCACCATTTTAGTGAATCATTTGCATTTTGAATAGATAGAACAGTTATATGTGAAGCCGCAGTTGCATGCTAGATTCTATTTCATGTCTGTGATTGCGGTGAAAGTAATTCTATTTTATCGTCATGTACGATTCTTCTCCTATTCATTCAGTAATTTAGGTGCATCAGAATAGAAGGTAAAATTGTATGCAAAACTGTAATTCCTACTTGGATTCTATTTCATGTTATAAATTGCAGCGTAAGAAATTCTATTTTGTTGTCCACGTACGATTCTACTTCTGTTCTCCTCAGTAGAATATGCATTTTTAGAATAGGTAGATTAGATTTGAATATAGATTAAACCTTATCCTTTCTTGAATTGTTTGTGCCTACAAGCAATTTGGTTAAAACTCATAAGAAGATAATCTGATGATCATAAAGAAACAAATTCATTGAAGATTAAACACAATCAGGGAGCTGTACCTGTCAATTCAGAGGGTAGTGATAGAAGACTTACACTGACCCATTTGTTGGTGACATCCTTTTGTTCTCTCACCTTGGGTGCTAAAAGATTCAAAGATTACAAATCTAACGGGAGGACAAACTGTTACCCAATATAGCTCGAGTTGTCAATCGGTGAGAATCACCACCACGAAGCACTCGCACTTGCCTGAGAATGACTGAAAGTTTTGAGCATTGATTATCATAAAATCTCTGCAAATGCTCTGTTAATCACTTTAAAATCACTCTCTAATTTTCTCTAAGTGCTTGGAGGTTTTAATCGTGGTAAGTGTGAAAGTGACAGATAACTTCTATTTATACCCTTGGTAAAAAGGTAATCGTCCTCCTTTCGGCGATCTCTGGATAAGAAAAACCTCTGAACTCTAGGCCTGGGGATTCCTCATGATGATATCCTTAAAAACATCGTGGCAAAGAATCCCGGAGTCCGAAATCTGGTTCCCAATGAAGGACAACCTCCGGGACTGGAGTCCCAGAGGCAAAAAACAAACAAAACACCATGCCAGGGAAGAAAACCCTGGAGAAAGAAAACAAAAGGGAAAGAAAGACAAGGCAAAGCCGTAAGCAAACAAAAAAAAGGGGGACCCAACATTTTGCACACAAAATGTAGGGACGGGGATGCAGGGCATAAAAACAGGTTGACCTAATAATTCACTCTTCAAGGAATCAACAAGATTACTTGTATTCTTTAAATAAAAATGATAAACATTTATGCTCTTCAATAAAACTTAAAGTGTTATTTAGATTTTAGATTTGATGATGATAACTACTATTTCAATCTAGACCAGTGCCTAATCTGGGGCAAAGAGTCAAATAAAATATGCTTTCACAAAAACCTCTTAATGCAAACACAATTAGAAATCAGATGAAATGCCTTACAAATCATCTCTTCACTCCCATGTCTATGTATCAAATTCCTATGTATATATTTAACCCTCTGAAACTACCCTTAAGAATTACTCTTCCCTTGAAAGAAACTTAAAAACAACCTCACAGTTACCTTATAACCAGTGTATTTAAAATGCCTGAAAAATTAGATACACGAGAACTCAAATAAAGACACATGAAGATATCATAGACATGAAATAGGAATTCCCACTTTATTTTATTAAAATATATCTTCTCAATACATCTAGAATGACAAAATGATTCAAAACTAGAAAAATTTGAGAAATTGCCTTGTAGTTGTGAATTCACCATCCTTTACAATATGTTACAACTTGTTATTTATAGGTTTTCACTATCCATATTGGAATCCTAAAAAAGGCAGTATGCAAAGCTTCAGATGGCTAGGATAAAAGACAAAACATGACTCATGAGAGACAAACAAATAAGAGAAGTGATAACTAATTTGTTACAAGATTTTTTCAAGTTATTTTTTCCTTTAACCTCTCGATCTTTGCAACTGCTTCAAATTTTTTCCAAGCTTTCCATATTCAGTTTGTTGTCATGGTCTTTAGATATACACATCTTTTTCATCCACTTTTTCTTTCCCTTGCTGGAGGAATTATGTTTTGTCGGATATCAAACAATATCCTTTTCTTCTTGAGTACCTACATCAAACTTGTCCTTCCATGAAGTGAACACCTCATCACTTGGCCAAGGGAAGTATATGACTTCATCTTTCTGGCTACTCAATTCATCCCAGCTGGCCTTTATCAGTTCAATTTCCTTTTTCTAAAACCCAAAGTATAATTTGGCCTTTTCAATAGTTTCAACAGTTTGACCAAACACAATTGTGTTCTCTAAATTGATAATTCTATTAGTCCTCATTGATAATTATTCTCCCATCTCATTCATCCATCAACCTTCCCTTTTTATCTTACCATTTTTCCTGAATAAATTAGGGAATATCTCATAATGGGTTTTTGAATACTCTTTTCTTAAAGTCTTAACCCTTTTAAGGATAATAATTCTCCTTATATCCAAATCAATTAGACCCTTGAGGCACTTATGAGTGGCATTCAACACAATTTCAACATTATCTTCCTTCTTTGATAAGGAATAAAAAGATTTCAATTCTTCCTTCCTTCCTCTCCACCTTTTCATAATTTGATCCCATTTGTCTTTCTCCTCATTGAAAGAATTCATTATGCTCATGATCTTATTACCATGTAAGTAAATAGAGGTTGGGTCAAGATCATACAAAAAATGCATGATTGTGGCTCTTATCTAATCCTCATATCTTTGTTGTACCCATGTTTGTGCCTCATGAAACTTTGTAATTTCTTCATCCCATCTTTTCCTCACCCCTTGTAGTCTAGTCCTTTCAGCTACTAGTTTGTCCTTTTCATAATTAAAATTTACCTCTATAGTAGAGCCAAATGGAATACATGAAGGAGGGATTTCAATGATTGAACTAGAGGAATATGGCTGATTTGGGTCTTGTGTGATCATCCTCTATGGAGATTTTTGGACTGAATGTTGTCCTCCCAATTTGGCAATTGTTTTATCCTTCTCCAAGGACTTCATCCGTTCATCATTATAAGCCTTTAGGACTATTTCATGCTTGATTCTTAGGATTTTAATTTATTTCTCTTGCTTCTCTACCACATTTAGACCAAAATTTACAAACTCCAATGTTATGCCTATTGGTTCTACCCCTGTAGTTTCTGCAACTTTTCTTACTAATAAGCTCCTTGAATTCTCAACCTAAGTATCTCCATTAGTTTTCTTGGTTTTGGTCTTCTTTAGTGACCATATCACCAATGCATCATGCTCTTCACTATACTTGACTCTCTTGTGTGTTTCTTAAGCCTCTTCATTGATGAACTGTAACTGATTGAATGTTTAAAGATGATAATTTGATGATCACCGAATTGCAGAAAGTAAATGCAAGACATTAAATAAGTTAATGTATTGTATTTTCATTGATGTCAACTTGATATAATCTGATTGGTCATATATATTTTCATAGACTTCAAGAAACCAAAGAGATAAATTTTATGTTATTGGTAAACATAAAAATCTAGTGTACATCGAGCGATAGTGAATACCAACAGACAATGCACACTAACGAACATATAACCCTGAGAATTCATAGTGTATACTGAGAACCACAACACCGAGCATAACTAAAGTGGTCACCAAGAAGAATTGAAGTTGATGCTCGAGGACAACTGGAGTCATTGATCGAGCAAACTAAGAGTTGATGACCGAAATCAACTGGAGTTAGAAATTGAAAAAAACACTTAGCTGGCAGGAGCTATATTTAGAGTTAACTGATTGATTAATTTATTTCCATCGATCATTTGAACTAAAGAAAAGAAGAGTTTTATTCATAGTTGTCAAGGAGAAATCTATGGAATAAAACTAAAGAAAAGATTTAAATATTAAAGCAATGCATGGAGAGATTTTTGGATCAAGAAACAATCTACGTCAAGAACAAGAGAGACAAGGAGATTGAATGATGAAATCATGTCTATATAAAGAGAAAAGTAATTCAGTATAAAGCGTGGAATGCTGAATATAATTCTGGTGAAGATAGAAGTCTTCATGCATATCTGTTCATAAATGCTAAAGAATAGAGCCAAGAATTCTACAGATACTGAGCAACAAAGGACACAAAATTCACCGAGAAGAATATAAAAAAGAAGGGGAGAAAAGGAATTGAAGAGAACATTGATCAGAGAGGTATTATGGACTAATAATAGATCTTAAAATATGCAAGTTAAATTTGTATTATTGAACAGATCATTTACTATTTTAGATTAACCATTGATTCAGAAAATCTCTTAACTGAGTGAGATTTAACCATCCTTATTGTATTGAGATACTCAAGAGTATCAAAAGGTTTTCATTTTGACAACATAGTAAATTCTAGGTCAAATGATAAACTATTAGTTTTGAATCCTCTAACAAGGTTGCACTTAACGGTGTGTTTGTAACCTTTAACAAGGTTGTCTCTTCATCGAGCTCACTTCAGAAGAGTGAAAATTTTGGGTTACTGGTCCCAAGTGGTTTTTACCTTAACATGGTTTCCACGTTAAAAATTCATGTGTCAAATGTGTATATGGCTCATTTCTTTGAAGTTTTTCTTTACACATTACTAAAATAGAATTGATCGGTAAACACTAAGTTTAATTGTTGTTGTTCGATAAAGCTTAGTAAAAGATAAAATAGTATATTCACTGAGTGGTGTATATGTTAGAATTACATAAGGAATACATCTTGAAGGACTAAAAGATAACTAGGGGACATTATATTTGTGATATAATTTTTTGGTTGAATATTGGAATTATTGTTGAGGTCACTGATTCGCCCCCCCCTCTCAGTTATTATAACAATTGGTATCAGAGCTTTGGTGCTTGGAAGAGAGTTTAAAGATCTCAAGATGAGTAAAAGGGATGTTACTAAGTTCAACAAAGAAAACTTTTCATCATGGAAAAGTAGGATAAGACTCCACCTATCAGGTATTGGAAATGATGTCACACAATACTTGGATACTGAATAGATCCACCAATAGGACCTCTGTCTATTGATCAATTGATAGATAAACATGAAAACAACTCTATGATGATAGAACTTTCTTCTTCACTATGTGATACTTAATTTGAAGATTTTAAATCATGCACAACTGCAAAGCAAATGTGGTACAAACTCAAGCTATTACATTTAGGAGATACAAATGTGCTGAGAGCTAAAGCTGAAATCCTAAGAGGAAAGTCTTATGACCTAAGAATGAAAGAAGGAGAGAACATCACTCAGCACAATAAAAAAATCAAGGAAGTTGTGAATTCTATCCAAGGAGTAGGAGGTGTACTTGAGAAAGAAATAGTGGTAAGTAAAATTCTAAGGATCTTACTACCTATTTATGCTATTAGATTATCTGTAATTCAAGAAATGAGAGTAGTAGAAAATAACAATGTTACTGTTGATAGATTGATTGGTAGACTTATTTAATTTGAGATGAATAACTATGACAATAGTGTCTTACAAAATATTGAGTCTACATTTAAAACTTCTCTAAAAATAAGTAAATCAAGTCATAAACACTCTATGAGAAATGATAGTGAAAGTGATAGCGATGAACAAGAACTTGATGAAATTAAAGCACTAATGGCTAGAAGATTGCAAAGAGGCAAAGGTAGATACAAAGGTAAAATACAACTGGTATGTTTTAATTTCAAAGAAATTGGACACTTTGTTGCTAGATGCCCTAACAAAAGAAAGGATGAAAGAAACAATGACAGATCTTTTGAAAAGAATTCTGGCAGAAGAAATAATTGAGACTACAAGGACAAAGGCAAGAAGGCTTGTTACCTGGTTAAAAACAAATCTAAAAATACTGACACTAAATCTGATGAAGATGTTGAGGTAGTATTTGTTTCTATGAAGGATGATTCAGACGAAGAAGAAAGCTATGTTGAAACTATACTCATATCTACAGTTAGAAAAAATGATGTCTGGATTATTGATAGTGGCTATACTCAGCACATGACTGGAGATAAGGAAATATTTAAAACTTTTGAATATTATAATGGTGGATTAGTTAGGATGGGTAATGACTCACCTTGTCCAGTTGAAGGAAAAGGATCCATCATGTTGAATAATCTGATTAGATGTGAAAATTCATATTGGGTGAAAGGACTTAACTATAATCTATTGAGTGTTTCACAATTAAATACCACAGATCGTCGAGTTTCATTTGAGAACAAAAAGGAAAAGATCTATAATGGAATAGGAAGGTTGATCGGTACTGGTGAATAAAAAAAGGTAACCTATTCTATCTTGATAAGGTTGAGACAACTTGTTTATTGGCTAGAAATGAAGAAATTTGGTTGTGGCACAAAAGGTTATGTCATGTGAATTTTGACAACATGGTTAGGATAAGAAAGAAAAAAAGTAAGAGGATTACCAAGCATGTCAAAGCCTGACCATGTCATGTGTAAGAATTGTCAAAAAGGAAAAATGACAAAGTCTAGTTTCAAGAGAAAAACCTACACATCTAATGCTATTCTAGAGTTGGTCGATACTAACTTATGTGGACCAATGAGAACACAAATCTATTATGGTGATAGATACTTCATTCTATTTTTTGATGATTATTCTAGGATGATGACTATCATGTTCTTAAAAGAGAAATTTGAAGAATTTAAGATCTTTAAATGGTATAAATCTATATTTGAAAAACAAAGTGGAAAAGAACTGAAATTTCTAAGATCAGATAGAGGAGGAGAATTTATTTCTAATGAATTCACTAACTTTTGTAATGATCATGGAATTACAAGGTAGTTTTCTGCAATGAGAACACCACAACAAAATGGGATATCAATTGTTGATTGTGCTAGAACACTGATGATTGAAAAAAGCATCACACAAAAATTTTGGAGAGAAGTTGTAAGTACTACTGTCTATACACTAAATTGAGTTCAATTGAAGAAAGACACCATTAAGACACCTTATGAGCTATGGTATGGATACACACCAAATGTGAGTTACTTTAGAATTTTTGGAAGTTAATGTTATATTTTGAAAGATGATAGAAATGGGAAACTTGACTCTAAAAGTGATTAAGGAATATTTCTAGGATATTCTACCAAAAGAAAAGCTTATAAATGTCTGAACAAATCCTCTAACAAAATCATTGAAGGTGAAAATGTTAAAGTTGAGGAATTTGCTGAGAAAAATGATGAGGAAAGAATAAAGGAACCAAAAGATTACAATAGATTTGTCTACATAGAAGAACCTAACACTCTTCCTGAGAAACACTATAACGCTACCGAGTGACAGAACAATGCAACTGAGCAACATGCTACGCACACCGAGAATTAGGAAAATCCTCACAATGATAAACCTAGCGATGATGAAGATCAAAATAAAGGTCAAGATGATGAATCAAATGATGAATAGATATCTCAACCTGTAATTTCCAAATATGTCAGAAGACACCATCCACAGAACCAAATCATTGGCGACAAACGAGTTGGAATGAGAACAAGAATTAAGTCAGTAAACACTAGATGTTTGATTTGTGATTTTGAGACTAAATCTATTAATAATGCACTTGAGAATCAAGAATGGGTTAGTGCAATGAATGAACATATTGAAGAGATTGAGAAGAACAAAAAATGGACATTGATACCTAGATCGAGTGAAAAAAATGGTAATGGTACCAAATAGATATGAAAAAACAAAATGAATGAGAATGGATAAGTCACAAAGAACAAATCAAGACTGGTATGCAAAGGTATGCACAAGAAGAAGAATTCTACTTTCTTGTGCTGATTTTAAAGGATTCAAAGTATACCAAATGGATATTAAATCTGCATTTCTGAATGGAATACTACAAGAGGAGGTATACATTGAAGAACCTGAAGGGTTTGTTGATCCTAACAAGAGGAACATGGTTTGTAAACTACACAAAGCCTTGTATGGATTAAAACAAGTACCAAGAGAATGGTATGAAAGACTTCATTCTTATCTCATTAGTATTAGATTTTTAAGAACAAGTGATAACATTAATCTATATTTGAAAGGAGATACTAATGATAAGATTCTTATTGCTTAGATATTTGTTGATGATATCATATTTGGAGGTAATGATATTCTATGCAAGTCATTTGCTAATGAAATGAGAAAAGAATTTGAGATTGCAATGTTTGGAGAGATCAAAATTTTTCTTGGTCTACAGATTTTACAACAAGAAGCAGGAATCTACATCAAACAATCCAAATACATCATAGAAGTTCTAAAGATATTCAAAATCAAGGACTCCAAACCATTTGGAAAACCTATGGCAACTAAATGCAAATTGACAAAGGAAGACAAGTCAATCAAGGTAAATCATACCTTATACAAATCTATGATTGGAAAATTAATGTATTTTGTGCATACTAGACAAGATATAGCACATGCAGTTGGTATAGTTGCAAGATTCTCTGATAATCCCAAGGAATCACACATGACTATTGTTAAAATAATTATCAGATATCTAAAGAATACCGAAGACTATGGCTTGTGGTATAATATAGATGGAAAATTTGAGCTACAAGTCTATATTGATGCTGATTGGGCTAGAAACATAGATGATAGAAAGAGAATAACATGAGGAGAATTATTTATGGGTGAAAGACTTGTCACATGGACAAGTAAAAAGAAAGGATGCATATCACAATCAACTGCAGAAGAAAAATATGTGGCTACTGCTACAAATTTCTCTAATATTGCATGGATCAAGAATTTTCTAAAAGGTATGAATATGGAACTCCTTGATCCAATGATTAATTATTGTGATAATACAAGTGCTATCAACATTTTAAAGAACCCTATGATACATGATAAAATGAAGCACATAGCTATTAAGTATCATTACTTGAGGGAACAAGTACAAGAGAAAGAGGTGATACTGGAATATTTATAATCCAAAGAAAAAATAGTAGACATATTCATAAAGCTATTGCCAAAAGATACATTTGAGTACCTGAGGAAGAGACTATGGGTCTGACCCTTATCTACTAGTCACTAAGCCGACTTAGAAGGCTGCATCAGGCTAGACATTATCAGAAGATCAAACATGTTCATGAAAACAAAGATATGGACTGCAATGACACATCAGTACAAGAAGGTACTTATCAAAACCACACACCAGAGATATGTTGGCTACTATAGAGTTGTATTGTTGATGGGAAGAGATATTCATGATATATTTATGTTTGGCATTGCTATCAAAGGCAGAGAGATATCTAATGAACTATAACAGATTCAATGTTTGAAGATGATAAGTTGATGATAACCGAGATGCAAAAATTAAATGCAAGACATTAAATCAGTTAATGTATTGTATTGTCATTGATGTCAACTTAATATTTTATGATTTATCATAAAAATATTGTCATAGACTTCAAGAAACCAAAGAGATAAAGGTTATGTTATCGGTAAACATAAAAAGCTAGTTCCAACTGAGTGACAGTAAACACAAAATGGACAATGCACACTGACGGACATAGAACCCCGAGTAGTCACAATGTAAATGGAGCACTGCAGCACTGAGCATAACTGAAGTGGTCACTGAAGAAAAAATCAAGATGATGCCTGATGACAACTGAATTCAATGACCAAGCAAACTAAGAGTTGATCACCAAAATCAATTGGAGTGAGAAAATGAAAAAACACTTAGTTGGAAGGAGCTATATTTAAACTTAACTGATTGATTTCTTTATTTCCATTGATTAGTTGAACTAAAGAAAAGAAGAGTTTAATTTATAGTTTTCAAGGAGAAATTTATGGAATAAAAGTAAAGCATATCTTTAAAGATTAAAGCAATGCATGGTGAGATTTGTGGATCAAGAAGCTATCTACGTCAATTACAAGAAAAATAAGGACATTGAACAGTGAAGTCATGTCTATATAAAGAGACAAGTAATTCATTATGAAAAGAGGAATGTTGAATATAATTTTGGTGAAGATAGAAGTCTTCATGCATATCTGATTATACAGATTGAAGAATAGAGCCAAGAATTATGTAGACACTAAGCAACAAAGAAGAAACAACACTCACCAAGAAGAAAGAAAAAAGAGGGAGCAAAGGAATGGAAGAGGATATTGATCAGAGAGGTATATTTTGTGGACTAATAATAGATCTAAAAACCTACAAGTTAAGTTGTATTATTGACCAGATAATTTACTATTTCAGTTTACCATTGACTCAAAAAATCTCTTAACCGAGTGGGATTTAACCATACTTGTTGTATTGAGATACTCAAGAGTATCAAAAGGTTTTCATGTTGAAAGCATAGTGAATTCTAGGTAAAATGATAAACTATTAGTTTTGAATCCTCTAACAAGGTCGCACTTAACAGTGTGTTTCTAACCTTTAACAAGGTTGGCTCTTGTCCGAGCTCACTTTAGAAGAGTGAAAATTTTGGGTTACCGGTCCCAAGTGGTTTTCCCCTTAACAGGGCTTCCATGTTAAAAATTCATGTGTCAAATGTGTATATGGTTCATTGCTTTGATGTTTTTCTTTACACATTACTAAAACATGATTGGTCGGTAAACACTAATTTCAATTGCTCCTATTTGGTAAAGCTTAGAAAAAGGATAAAGAATATATTCACCGAGTAGTATATATATGTTAAGAATTTCATAACACATACATCTTGTAGGACTAAAAGATATCTAAAGGTATTATATGTGATATAATTTTTGGTTGGATTAATTTTTGAGGCCACTGATTCATCCCCCTCTTAGTTATTCTAACAATTGGTATCAAAGCTAGTGTACTTGGAAGAGAGTTTCAATAATCAAGCTAAAGATCACAAGATGAGTAAAAGGGATGTAACTAAGTTGAACAAAGAGAACTTTTCATCATGAAAAATCAGGATAAGACTCCATCTATCAGGTATTGGAAATGATGTCACACAGTAGTTGGATACTGAATATGTTGCACTGATAGGACCTCTAACTGTTGATCAATTGAGAGATAAACATGAACACAAATCTATGATGAAAAAAAATTCTTCTTCAGTATCTAATGCTGAATTTGAAGATGTCAAATGATGCACCACTACAAATAAAATGTGGGACAAACTCAAGATAGTACATGGAAGAGACACAAATGTGTTGAGAGCCAAAGATGAAAGCCTAAGAGGAAAGTTTGATGGCCTAAGAATCAAAGAGGGAGAGAACATCACTCAATAGAGTAGCAAAATCAAGGAACTTTTTAATGCTATCCGAGGAGTAGGAGGTGTACTTGAAGAAGAAACAATGGTAAGTAAAATTATGAGAACCTTGTTGCCTATTTATGCTATTAGAGTATTTGCAATTCAAGAAATGAGAGAAGTAGAAAATAAGAATGTTACTCTTGATAGTTTGATTGGTATAATTACTTCATTTGAGATGAACAACTATGACAATAGTGTCTTACCAACTATTGAGTCTACATTCAAATCTTCTCTAAAAATAAGTAAATCAAGTCATAAAAACACTATGAGAAATGATAGTGAAAGTGATAGTGATGAACAAGAACTTGATGAAATTAAAGCACTAATTTCTAGAAGATTACAAAGAGGCAAAGGTATATACAAAGGTAAATTACCATTGGTTTGTTTTAAATACAAATAAATTGGACACTTTATTGCTAGATGCCCTAACAAGATAAAATATGAAAGAAATAATGACAGATCTTATGAAAAGAAGTTTGACAAAAGTGATGACCGAGATTACCAAAGCAACTGAAAATATGATAGAAGAGATAACTGAGACTACAAGGACAAAGGAAAGAAGGCTTGTTACCTAGTTGAGAACAAAGTTGAGAATAATGACACTGAATCTGATGAAGATGTCAATGTAGTATTTGTTTCTATGAAGGATGATTCAAAAGAAGAAGAAAGGTATGTTGAAACTGCACTCATATCTAAGGTTAGTAAAAATTATGTCTGTTGATGGGGGTTTGTGACTGGGTCCGGCAAGAGATTTAATTTGTCACCGGGTACTGGACAACTTCGCCTGTAAAAGTTGTCCAGAGAAATGAGATTCTCCAGGTCTTCAAGCATGTGAGAGTTGGGTCTCAACGGTGTAGGAGCTAAGTTGGGAATTGTGATTGTTTTGTTTGGGGGGATAGCTAGTTATCTCGGCTCATCTTCTCTAGGGATTTAGGTAAGTAGGGTCTCCTACAAGTGTTCATTAATCATCAAATAAACTTTAGAAGATAATCTAGGGTTAGAAGTGTTCCATCTACCTATAGTCATGCAAATACATTCAAAACATCAACCAAGCTCTAACATGCTACAATAAAATATTGAATGCATGCACAACCATCAGTTCATACGTATTCAATAGCGAGGGAAAAGGAGGTTGTTAATCTACTTAAAACATTAGAGCAAGGGACATAAGAAACATACAACACAAAAAGTATTAATTCAGAGATTAAGAGACCAACAACAACATTACCATAATCCTTCTTTCTTCATTAATGGTGTTCCAGCATCACTGGTGAGTACATCAATAGGCTCCAGGGGGCATCTATCTACTGAAAGCTTCTAAAGACTGAGGAGCATTGAGCTCTGCAACTACTAGTAATGGGAACTGAAAAATGCTATAGCTATGGACTGCAAAATCATCAATTTTGCCAATCCTTGGAATGAGGTCAGACCTATTATTTATACACAAATTGGCCTAAAATTAACCTAACTTACATTACACTTAAATAATATAATACAATTTCTAGTGGCCGGTACTACCTGCACCATGCTATAAAGACCTTGAGAAAGAAAAAGGTCTGACATGTCAAAAGAGTGAGACAAGGAAAGAGGAGTGGAAGAATCAGCCTCAAGAAGAGAGGTGGAGGGAGAAAAGAAGAAATCTAACCTGCCATAGATTGAGGCTACATGCCTCATAAATGGAAAAGAGGCTCACTATCTCTGATGTGTTAGGTGTTATGTTGGAGCGACGCATTGGGAAGACCACCTGTCATAACCTTCTTGTCGAGCTGACATGCCTTGCTAGAGTCACCTACCTTTTGACACCCTTATTAACTGCTTTGAAAGTGACCAGTCGGCTTTGGGAATGGGGACACGGGTCTCTTTAAAGAATACAAGATATTGGATCTGGAATTCCGGGATTCAGAAGCTTGCACCCCCAAAGAATAAAGAATACAACCTATGCATGGTCGATGGAATTCTCTGAAGAACCTTATTGTTCCTTACTATTTTTGAATGCTTCCAATACTTGGCTTACACCTTCTTCATTTATGTCCTTAATACTGTCCCATCGACTATGAACAAACTCCAACTTTTCCTCAACCTCTTCGGCCCCATTTTGGAACAGATCTACCATCTTCATGACATCGTGTGCCCAGATCATCATCTTGGATAATCTTGATCTCTGGCAACCAGATACAGGGATTCCATCCATTCATCAAATTTATTGAGGATGTAGTCCTCTGGGGTACATGCCCCGGTGGTGAAGAGATCGACTCACGATACTTTGACCACAAATGCCTAAAATAGGCCCAACGGATATTGAGCCACAGTCACTTTCTCTTTTAGGGCCTTAACCAGTTCCTTTCATACCTCAATTTTGAGGCCAAGTCTAGAGTACTAGGCCTCGAGGGAATCATATGATTCGTCTCCCAAAATTCCTTCCTCTGTGATGGCTTCTTCTCTAGTGTTGCGGATTTCTTCCAACCCAGCCTTCCACTTTTCATATTTCTCTATGTCTTGCTCCCATAGAAGAGCAGAGCCATTTGCTTGGCTGATGAGGATGTTGACCTGATAAATATTTGGGAGGGACACCACTAGAAATTGTCTTATGGAAGCTATATGCTTGGTGACCCACCCATCCACTACCTGCGCTTTCTTTTTCATGGCCCGGAGAGAATCCATGTCACCCTATGCAAGAGACAATCTAGAGGAAGAGGTTTCCAGGTGGATCTCGGCCAAAGACTGTGAAAGTTCTACCAGAAGTGCAAGGAGATTAGCATTGGTTTCTATTTCCTCCTTTAACTTCTGGCCCTCTTTAACGTATCAGGCCTCCACTTCTTTGGTGGTCTCCCTTGGGAGATCCAGTTCACCCTGCTTATCTCTTCTCCCCAGTGCCACTTTTGTAATGTTTTAATCCTTAGGCCTTACAACTACTGCATCTACATCTAGAGGAGGTGTTGTGATAGTTGAAACTATTTTTCCTATTTGACCAGTTTGGAGGGCATGAACTGTCGGCACCTTCTTAGGATTTTGAGCCTCTGTATTTTAGGCCATCATTTTGGCCTAGGAGAGTGGAACACCTGATGCGACCATCGGGGACTTTATTTTTATTGATTTTACTAGCCATTGGGGAGGCTGGGGTGGCTTTGCTATTAAGACTTGGGCATCAAGATTCTTTTGAGAATCTAGCGACGCATTCCTGGAGTGCACAATGTCATCAAGCTCCTTTTCTTTGTCCTATTCCTATACTTGCTCCCGCTCTCCAGAGGCGTCAGTTTTTTCCACCGTGTTGGCATCCTCTTTTTTGATATCCAAAAATTCTTCTTCTATGAAATAAATATCACTCGTGTCTTCGGGGACTTCCTCGTCTCTCCCAGCATCAATTGATCTAAAATTTACATTTTTTGGGACCTCCCGGTCATTCTGCTGCTACTTTTTTTTGGCTTCATTGGCCTCATCTACTGGAACATCTTCTAGAGGTGGGTGAGGTCTCTGGCCAAACTTTAATAATGTTGCCACCTTTACTACCTCACCAAATGTGCTCTGGGGCATTTGGTCATCCAGAGTAACTGAAGGCATCTGGAGCATGATGAATAGGGGTAGGATTTTTCCCGTAGGTCCAGTTTCCCCAGCTATTGGCTGCTCATATGTGGTTTGCCTTGGTGTATCTTTGGTCCCTTGGACCAGTGTCTTCTCCCATTTGGGCTCCTTTTGTGTTTCATCCTAGACCTCTAGCTCTACAAAACTTCTTGTTCTAGGATTTATCCTCTTGTGGGGATCTCTGCTTTATCTTGAGCGACGATCTCTTCAACCGCGTGATCAATATCCTCATGCAAATTCATGAGTTCATTCACCCCAAACACATCATCAAAATCATTGTTTGGGGAGGGCTATCAAGAATATCCTGAAGTTCAGGGGAATCCGAACTAACATCAACTGGAGGCATATCTGACATACCGAGGCTAGCGGCTGCGCTTGGAGTGGGGTTTACCTTTTTCTTCTTCTTTCTCAATAATGGGACCCTGGTCTCCAAAATACTGGTAGACTCCACCTCGGTGAATGTTTGTCTGCTCATCATTATAGCCAATGATAGAGATCCTCCTGGGCGAGTAGATGCCATTGGAGTCACAAGGAGACCAGATGATATTTGCGTGCTTATCTGCTAGCTAGCCAACCTTGCTGACTCCATTTGTTTCTATAGTTGTATCATTATCGAGGTTGGGCTTTGGGGAGGTACCTTAGCCGGGGTATCTTATTTTTCTTTCCCCTTACTTGTGCTAGGTCCGGCGGCAACATCAAAAGTTGAAGCAGACCTTTGGACAATCGATCCCTTTCGGGTGCTTTTGGTACACACCCTGGAAAAATACCTATGATTGGCCTCCAAAATAGGGTGGCATACTCCCTCAATTGTCAAGCCTTCTGGGGTGGCCCAATCCACCGTAGGGAGATCCAACTTTTCTAACCCCTGTCCTTTGTATGTAGGGTCTTCTAGCAGCCTGTCATCTGAAAAACCCTTTGGAAAAGTCTTAAGGTCAAGCACCTTCATGAGTCCCTTAGACATTCATGAATGTTGATGGGCCCAAAGATCAAAACTATCCTGACAGTCCACCCAAAAATCTTCAATATTTTCCTTGTGCGATGCGGATGCCCAGGGAAGTGCCAAGGAAATCTTGCCTAGAGGATCATAATTTCTCCTAGTGTTGTGGAATTCCACTAGTGCTAGGCTCTTTAATTCACTATCTACCTCCCTTTCTATGGTGAGGCTACACGTATAATTCCCACACAAAACTAGGAATGGGACGTTAATAACCTTCTTCAATGTGAAGAAGGCATGCAGGTCCATGATCTGCCGACAGAATTCCAAAAGAATGATTCTATCCCCATAATACCAGGGAAGAAGATAGGGTTTCCCAGAGAAGTTGGTCACCTGAATGTTAGGAATAAGGTGTCTCAACCTTGGATAATTCCTATTCTTATTATTTGTTTTGTAAAATGTATTTGTTGCAAATAATGTTGATGTGTCGGCATCTTGAATTGTGTGTAAGGAGATCATGG
>MU223440.1:539612-554719 GCA_018584345.1 Thuja plicata | reverse complement strand
TAATGTTGATGTGTCGGCATCTTGAATTGTGTGTAAGGAGATCATGGCTAAAATGATTATGATGGATTCCTATGACACGTAAGAGCTATGTCAGGAAGATTCAATGATAGGTGAAGACATGTGGCAATTGATAAATTTGAGTAAATTTTGGGTTTCCTATTTTCTCAGAGAATGGTAAAACCCTAATACGGTTATCTTTTGGAGTAGCCCTAAAAAGTGATGTGCATGATATAAGTGTTTTTTAGGGTTGCGAAGAGAGGTGATGCGAGTGTATTGTTGGAACATTTTATGCTGTTGTGATTTGTCTTCAAGGGTTTTGAAATCTTCTGAAAGAACTTGCATTGCAAGTGTATTGTAAGCTGTAATAGTTTTGATCAATACATTGTGCAGGTTTTGGAGTGCTGGGATTTTTTACCGAAAGGTTTTCCCCAGGGTATATCATTGTGTCATTCTCTATTTTCTGTATGCATGGTATGTGGTTGCAATATCTTTGTTATAGTAGTTAATGAATCTGAAATTGTAAGGATTTAAAATAATTTGCACAATACTTTCCTATAGAGATTAGCGTAGGAAGTTGTTTCCGCACCTGAGTTTCCTTACACTGAATGTAGGTGTGCTAGTGGAAATAAATAAAATAATGGTCATAAGTACTAAACAGGTTCATCGCCTCCTATGATAATCGGTACCCAGAGGCTCGGGTAAGTGTTAGAATATTTTGGTAAATGAAAGCATCATTTACCCGACAAAAATTTATGAAAATGAGTTCCCATTAGACTTGGGGATAATGATCCAATGGTGTTAACTGGCCCGACCCATTACCAAGTTCACCTACTATTCCCAAAATTAGAAAATCTAGTCTTTATTAGGCCATGCCCATAGCATGTAAGATGTCATATAAAACTTAGAACTCTGGATGACGCCCTTCAGCTGCGTGTCCACATGATTGGATATAATAGCCACCTAGTTGAAACTCAGATTATGGGTGCAGATGCAGTAAAGAAAGTAATACATCCAAGCTGAGAAATCATGGGCATGAGGTAATTTGAAGATCCTGCATAAAAAGATAATGGCTGCCTGAATGGGCTCTTTGAAATCCCCACGGGGAATTTCCAACTTCATCCTTTTATAGTCCCTCTTCAAGGACTTTAGCCACTGGTTATTGAGATATTTTTGGGAGACAAGGGCAGGTCCCTCAAACTCCTGTAATGACTTGGCCCAGTTGATGATGATGGACCCCTTGAACTATGGAATCCCCAGTCTCGAGGCAAAAGTTGTTGCGTCTAGAGTGACAGTTGTTGCTAGATATTGTAATGGCCAAGGATTGGCAAGTAGTACAGTCCAAGTAAGTGCATTGTACAATGTTTCCAATTAAAGTATCAATTCTGGTTATTGCACCAAAAAAGGAAAGTTCGCAGCCTTAATAATGTCAGAGGCGTCCAAATAAGTGGCCATGTTGTCTCCACTGGCCTTCAGCCTATAAATGGCTTGGATTAAGCCTTGCATTTCAGCTGAAAGTCCAGGCTTTGTGTCTGTTATTTCTTGGATTTTGGAGTCCACCTTGGATCCCATGAGAATGCCCTCTTTTGGGTATTTGGACGTCAATGGTAGCTTTTCCAACATCTTTTTGGCCTTTTTTTTGTTGCCGCCCGAGTGGAGGTAGTAAGTAGCTCTCAGCTATCAGGAGGAGTGATCACCTCACACATTTTGATCACATAATATACAACTTTCAAGACCGGAGAACCGTCAATACATGGCATAATAATAATAATAATTTTTTGGATTCCAGAGGAAATATCATCAACCTACACCTGTCCAAAAAGTGTTAGCATATATAAAAAATCCCAGAGTATTCAAGATAAACATGAGATAGAATATGAGAAACACCTGGGGGCTCTAGGGTATTTGGACCAGGGGACAAAGATGGAATGAGAACCCAGGGGCCTCAGCACCCGGAGTCTGGGAGAACTAGCTGTTGCCGTGTCGATGTGACCAGTAGGAAGCCATACTTTGCTGACATGGGTTGTCACATGGCCACATGACAGGTGGCATAAATGACATTAATGGTGAAAAGTGGGCCGACACAAGGGAAATTGAATGCCAGATGGGATGGGGTTTGAATTCCCACTCATGGGAAATTAATCCTGCCATTAAGATGACACAACATAGGAGAGATAAATCTGCCATGGCTTGAACCAACGAGGTGCCGAGTTTGAACTATGGTGACTCCTTCTCGATGAGCTTGACATAATGATTCAAAATGTGATGGAGTGCGATGAGCTCGATAGGATGGAAGGATATACAAGAGGTATACACACTAAGATACAAAGAGATGAGGCATATATATAGTATTTACATAATATTTACATAATGTACATAACTTACAAAGGAACAAAATCTATCCTACGACAATGTACAATATATACTAGATTACAAATGCACAAAGGATGAACAACCCTCTAGCAGGGCCAACCCACCAATAGGAGGAAAAATAGGAGAAAACACAGAAAATGGAAACAAGAACAAATGATAGCAAAAAACAAACAAAACAAGCACCACAGAAATGAAAAGAAAGACAAAAACCAAAGAGGGAAAATGACAACCAACCTGGAAATGCGAAAGACGTAGGGAAGATGAACATGGGAAATGCTCTGCAATAGGTCCACCTTTGAACAATCACAAGAAAACACTGCAAAGAAACGTTTGATTAGCCACTAAGCTTAGGGAGAAACTTTCTATTTAATCACCTTAATCACCTCAATATCACTCTGGATTCTCTAAGTGTTTTAATCATGGTAACTGTGAAAATGACATGTAACTTCCATTTATACCCCTAGGGTAAAAATAGGTTTCACTTTTCTGACAACTCTGGGACAAGAAAATCCTCCAGACATTGCACCCAGGGATTCCATGCGACCATACCTTCTCGCAGAAGAAGACATAGTGGCAGAGAATCTAGGTGTCCAGAATCTGACTCTGGAAAGGACAAACAAACTCCAAGACTGGGTCCCTAAGACACAAGGAGACTAAACAAAAAGAGAAAAAACCCTTATGGAAGCAAATCCCAAAGGGAAAGCAAAGAAAACAAAAGAAAATA
Source organism: Thuja plicata (assembly GCA_018584345.1). NCBI lineage: Eukaryota > Viridiplantae > Streptophyta > Pinopsida > Cupressales > Cupressaceae > Thuja > Thuja plicata. Next base: position 551,625 of record MU223440.1, on the reverse strand, counting down.
AAGGAAGAGAAAAAGCAAAAAGGGGGGGACCCAACATTGTTCCTAAAAAATATAGGGACAGGTATGTAGGGCATAAAAGATGGTGAATATCTGGGACAGATGCCTTAGTGCATTTGAGAACATTAGAATCTCTGGTTAGCAAAATCAGAATAAATCTTTACCTAGAGCATTCTACTTTTAAGATATGAGGCGTCTGAGAGAGATCCAGTTCATCAATGATTCAAGTCTTTTAGCCTTTCTTCAGTTGTGAAGTGTGTGCTTTGTAAGAAAATCAAGCCGATGACCTCTGAGAGAAATAGACAGAAGGACCTAAGTGAATCAAGCCAAAGTCATCATATCGTACACATTTCCCCTGGATACCGGAAAGTTCCATCCTTCAGTTCTTTCTTTTCTTTTTCTTTTTTTTTGGTGGGAAGGCAGTACTCCTTTCACCATGAACATTAAGCTTAGATAATTTTGATAGTGGTACTTCTTTTACCGTGCCACACACTATTAAATTACTAAATAGGAGAGAAAGCTCCAGACCCAGGGTATTTTAAATGATTTTTAGACTTGGCCAACTAATCAGTGCGAGCGATCTTCCCTCAGGGTGTCCGATTACTTGCTTCTTGAAATTTTCTTTTAACTGATATCCAAATTGTTGTGATGTGAATTCAATGAATATTAACCATAACCTCTTACCATACCCACAAAATAACTCTAGAGCACAGAAAAATTCCATCATGCTAATGATAGATTCCAAAATCTCTGGCATGCATAAAGCACCGTTCCAAAGACTAGATGTTATGTAAAGCATACCGGTCTACAGGATGAAGGCGACATTCTAGGAACCCAAAAAATCAAAAGAAAACAAGGAGAAGACAAAAGAAAACAAAAAAATAAGAAAAGGTGACCCCAGAGGGTGACCAGCAAGAACTATTTACATGGTTTTCCAAACGGAGCACCGGGAAAGATATTTACAAGCAAGAAATATACATATATTACAACATTGGGCCAACTCACCACCTAAATTATTCATAGTAATGCTTGAGAAACTGCCCATTGACAGGAAATGGGATGGCTTCTCTAGTCATAGTATTGAGGCAATAAGTGTTAGCCCTATAGATCTCAGATATCAGGTATGGTCCAAGCCAGAGCCATTGGAATTTAGTGTGCTTTCCTTTCTTTTCCCGGGCCTTGTCCCACAAGAGGACCAAGTCTGAAATCTGAAAGGCATTATACTGGGCTCTTCTATAAAACCATCATTTCACTACTGCTTGGTGACATGCAAAATGTTCAAGGGTTGCATCTCTTTGTTCTTCCATCCACACTATATTTAGGAGCCGAACCTCCACAATGTTTTCTAGGTTGCTAAATTCTTGCATAAATTGTAAAACTGGGATTTGTAAGTTGATGGGGAATACTGGACTTTGGCCATAAACCAGATGAAATGGGGATGTTCCCAAGGCTGCCTTTAATCGGATATGATCCACCCAAAGAGTGAATCTAAGCTTTTGGTGCCAGTCTTGGGGGTTTTTTTCTAATAGGTGTTTGATCACTTCAAGTAAATTTTTGTTGGTCGATTCAGCAACACCATTTCCCTAGGGGTAATAGTTGCTAGAAAAATTTAGAGTGATCTTTCTATTGTAGGTCCATTCAAGTAATTGTGCTGAAGAAAATGTTAGAACATTGTCACATACTATAGAAAAGGGCATTCCGAATCTTGTGACGATGTTTTCTTCCAAGAATTTTATGACTACATTTTCCATGTTATTTTTACAAGGTATCACTTCAGACAACTGAGTGCAATAGTTGGTAGTAGTTAGAATGTACCAGTGGTTGGCAGATGAGTTGGGGTTGATTTCCCTGATGAAGTCAAATGCCCATTGGGTGAAGGGTCTAGCTTCAAAGACCGGCGGCAGGGGCATGGCTGGGTTTCGCTCATAATGTGCCGCTATTTGGCAAGTATGGCACCTCCTAACGTGAGTGTAGACATCCTTGAAGATATAGGGCCAATAGTATCTAGCCTAGAGGATCTGATGGGTAGTGGCATTAGTTGAGCCATGCCCAGCTCCAAACTATCCATGAAATTCATTGATCATTTTTGCAGCTTGGTCCCTGTCTATGCACCGGAGGTATACCCCTTCATAATTTTTAGAGAAAAGCGTTCCATTTTTTATCATAAAGTGCATGCTTTTCAATCAAAGGGTGCAATTTTTGTTTGGGGGTAGCCCCTCTAGGCACTTGTTGTTTAATAATAAATATACCAGGTCGGTATACCACAGAACTTGAGTGATGGAATCCACTGTATATGTATGGCATTCAATGTTGGGAGTTTCTTCTGCCATCGCTCTACTTAGTCCCTGGCCTCAGACTATCTTGATGGGTTGCATTTCCAAATCATACTCTTGGAGGATGGCCATCCATTTCCTCCGAATTTCAGCCAATTCTCTCTACATTAGTAGAGACTTAATAGCCTGGTCTGAGATGATAGCGTGCACTTTGCTCTGGAGTATGTAATGTCAGAATTTCTTCATAGTGTGAATGAGAGAAAAGGCCTTCTTTTCCAAAGGTGAATACTAGATTTCAGAATTCTTAAAGGGGGAGCTCATAAAATCTATTGGTCTTTCTTCCCCCTTGACCTTCTGGGTCAATACTGTCATGGGAGAATGTGGTGGGGCAAAGGAGTATATGTGAAAAGGGAGGGAATAGTCTGGACTAGCCAAGACTAGTGCCTCCACAATCATTTTTTTTATCTGGGCGAATGCCCGCTTTGCTTCCGGACTCCACTCAATCTTAGTATCTTTCTTCATCATTTCATTGAGTGGCTTTACTATTTCAGTGAATCCAGTGATGAACCACTAGAAAAAATTGATCTTCCCAAAGAAAGATCTGATTTCCTTCTTACTGTCAGGAATTTGTAGATTTAGTAGTGCTTCAACTCTCTCAGGGTTAATAGATATACCCTTCTCAGACACAATATGCTCGAGCAGCTCCCCTTCAGTGACCCCGAATATAGATTTCTTAGGGTTGAGGGATATTTTGTACTGGCAAAATCTCTCACAAACCTGGGTGAGGTGGGTGGAATGATCATGCCTGTCCCAGGAAAAGATGGTCAAATCATCCATGTAGATGATTATGCACCAGTTCACTAGGCCTTCAAACACAATGTCCATAGCCTTCTAAAATGTTGCCCCTATGTTGATCATGCCAAAGGGCATCCTCTGGTATGCAAACATTCCCCACTTGGTGGTAAACACTATTTTGTCTCTGTCTTTGCACTTAACCATGACTTGGTTATATCTCGAGTATCCATCTAGGAAGGACATCATTTGTGATCCATTCATGATTTGGTCTACCTCGTCCAACGAGGGGAGAGGTTGATTATCCTTCTTCGATGCCTTTTTTAAATTTTGAAAATCCACGCAAAGGCAGATCTCACCTCTTTTATTCCTCATAGGGATGAGGTTGGAAACCCACATAGTGTGTTGGATTGGAAAGATAATTTGGGTTGACAGTAGTTTTTGAACCTCCTAGTGGATTAAAGGCTCGATCAATGGGTTAACCGGTCTTTTCTTTTGCCGAAAGGGCTTAGCATTAGGTTTCAGTGGGATGGTATGGGTCATGATGGATGTGTCATAGGTCTTCAAATCCTAATACCCCCATGCAATTACATCAATGTATTCTCAGAGAACCATGAGAATCTTATCCTTCTCCTTAGGGGAGCAGGAGGTGTCGATGTGTACCTATTTTTCTTCACCGGCCTGGCCGATATTTACTTTCTCAAATTTTCCTCCCTTGGAGGAGGATGATATCTTTTCCCGGCCCCGAGGGTCCAATTTGAAGACTCGTTCTAGTGCTACCATCCCTTTAGGGATGGTTTTGGTGGGTAAGTCTATGATCCCATTGTCTTCCTCACCCTATCCAGTGTCTTCGTGATCTCTTTCTTCCACTATTTGGTCTTCGAAAACACCAACATTGACCATGAAGGCCAGGATATGTTGATCATCTTCAAAAACCTGAAAATGGGTGACATTGTCTGGGATGGACAGGGTGGGGATCATCTCGATAGAGAATTTTTAGAGCTAGGAGCCAACCATTGGCTCTAGAGTGCTGGTGGATAAAGCAAGGGCATCTGAAATGTAGTTTATTTTCTAGAGAATGAGTTAAATGCCGAAGGCATCAAAATATTTGATGAGGCTCCATGCCTGGTTGTGGTATGCAGCTAGCCTTTTATCATGGAAAGTGTATTGGCTCCAGATTTTCTTTACAATCAACTCTGAATCACCCAGTGTCTAGAGGCAAGTGATTCCCTTTCTTAATGCAAATAGGAGTCCCAGGACCAAAGCCTCATACTCTGTGACATTATTTTTGTAGTTAAACTATAACCTGTAAGACATGAGGAAGGACTTCCCCCATGGGTTGATCAACTCCACTCTAGCCCCACAGCCTTGTTTGGATTGGGACCCATCAAAATTTAATGTCCATAAATCACTGCTCATTTTTTGGGGCTGGGAAGGTGAAGTGGCTTTTGGATTATTTTTGGGAAGGTTGGGAAGAGTTTCCCCCAGCTCTAATAGTGCTTGGGTGAGGTTTCCCTTTGAAGAAGCCTGTGGTTGGGATTCCTAGACTGGTGACATCATAGAGACATCACCAGATATATCGCTGGGTCTAGGTGTATCCAAAAAGTGTTCCTTCTCCCGGAGGGTGTTGATGTGTCGGGTAGCAGTGGAAAAATAGGGCTCACACTCTAGTTTTGAATGTTTGTAATAGTGCACCCAGCACCAAGTGTCGGACAAGAGTGTGGCAGGGGTCACCGCGACACCTTATGAGTTAACCTCACCCCTTTATTTTTCATTGAGGTCCTGCATCCTTTGAGAAATAATGGTATCTTCCCTAGGGGTGAAATCAAATGTCAAGATTTCTAGGGGTCGGTACACCCTAGGGGAAGTCTTAGAGAAGAGGACTTCATTCACCCTCTTGACTTTGGTGAGGGCTTGTTTCATTCGGGGCTCACTTTCTACCTAGATCTAGTTAGATTCTCCCTCCCAAGGGAGCCATAAGTGGGAAAAGTTGGTAGAGAAATACCCATTAAGGGACTTGGACCAATTCTGACTTTGTAACATCCTGTAGGTCTCTGGGATGTCCATCAATTGGATGTCAATTACACTAGCTATCCTGGGGTCTTGGATGAGCTGAATCTAGAAATTCTTCAGCTCACCTACCATTTTTACAGCAGTTTTGTCCAGTTGGACTACTACACCATTAGATGGAGTAGGATACAATCCCAGCCTCTGGCCTATGGATAAGGGCATGATGTTACCTGAAGCCCCAGAGTTTACCAAGCAATTGTAAAGGCTATTCCCTTGTATGTTTAAGCCTAGCAAAAAGAGAGGATCCTTAGTGTTTCCTCAGAAGACAGTCGTGTTGGCATCATCAAAAGTGACAGTCCTTGGTGGGTGACAGATAGTTTTTGGGTTTCCCAAGAGCTTTAGAAGAGACTTCCTCTTCTCAGGACAGTCCAACAAAACCTCCATCAAGGTCATAGAGGTGGTAGTTCATTCTAACGCCTTTGTGATGTCAAACCTCCCTCTAGGGAATTGTTGGCTTCCCTCGGCTAGGTCCTTAGCTTGGTTAGAGATAGACCCTTTCAGAGGGAAGGGATGATCAGTTGTGTTATCCCAAGGAGGGGTTTCTTTGGGAGGCATGGACGTGTAAACTAGTCCTTTACCAGCCTGACTCTGGGTGTTGTAGGGAGTCTATAGGTTGGTGATGGCATTAGCCTCAAAGGCTGGAATAGATTCATCAAAGAACCCCTGTAGTCCGGGTTCTTCTTTGTCTCCTTTGTTTGCTCCAAATAAAATAGTCTCATAGGTGAAGGCACCATGAGTGGGCTTTTGAATGGGGGGTTTTAGAGGAGTAGGATCAGTAGTTTGTTGTCTGTCCAGCTGGGAGATCATAATGACCTTTTCTAGCATGGCACAATTCACCTCAAAATGAAATCCTATGTCATGCAATCTAAACCAATTAGTCAGGGGATGGAGTTCTATGACTGACATGAAATGGGAAGGTCCAACACCATCCTGATTGGTGTTTTGGTTCAGAGGAGGACCTTTGGTGTTAGCGTTGTTTTTCCATTGCTGTTGGTTGGGTCAAAGCCCATTGTTGTAATTTCTTCCTCTGGCATTATTATTTCATTGGCCAGAGAAGACATTCCCTCTCTAGGAATTGGTGATATGGGGTGCAAGAGACCCCACCTTTAGCTGTCCCATGTCCATAGTTAGTGAGGACAACAGTCACTGGATGGATTCAACTTTGGCGGATAGCTGGGTGTTCGTGTCATAATGTGACAGTTGTTGTTTTTCATTCCTGGGAAACATAGTAGCAGGTACCAGAGTCGAGGGAAGCAATCCTCCAACTATAGGTGACTAGAAGAAAGGAACTTTGGAAGGTTGTGTTTTTGGTTGTTGTGTTTTTTGCGGCTAGTTCTAGGGAACAAACTCCATACCTAGTATTGTCTAGACTTGCGATGGGTATACGTACTGGGCCTGTTGCTCTATCAGTGGTGGTGGGGGATTCATGGCCATCATAGGGGCATCCATTTCCTGATTGGGGTTATATCCCCTGACATAAGAAGTTCCACCGGGGATCATGTTGAAAGGCATGCTCTACCCAATCCTGCCTGGAGATTTGTTAAGACCGTAGGACAACTCCAAGGCTAGGTTGTAAATATTTTCTAGAGTATCCTGGTCAATAGGGGTGGTAGTTATCTATAGGAGAGTGACAAAAAAAGGGTCCATTAGATTCAGGTATGTCTGGATTGTCAATTTCAGGGATGGGATGAAAGGACCCATGCACCACTTAAAGGCATGTTGGAACCTATGATTGAATGCTGCAAGGGGCTCATTTGGTTCCTTCTTGATGGAGATGAACTAGCTATGGGACCATGCTGGGTCCACATGTACACGGAAGGCCACCAGGAAGGTATCCTCCATGTCCTACCAACTGTTGATTGAGTTGGCGGGTAGGTTGAGGTACCAGTTCATCTCGTTCTATCCTAGAGAGAGAGTTAACATCCAGGTCACAACATCTTGATGTTGGATCTGGTGTTGGTTCATGGCATCTTTGTATTCCTATAGATTCTCTTCTATGATTCATGAGCCTAAGTGATCATATTGGGGATAAATATTTTTTGGGTGTGCGGGGAGATCATTGGTTGCACCTAGAAAAGTTCCCATCAAGGACCCTATTTTTCCAAAGTAAGTAGCCATCGGGGTTGTTGGATTTTGTTGAGGCTGAATTTTAATCCCCGGGTTACCTGGGGGACTTGGGTATTATGAGACATAGTTGATCCCTAGACAATGTTAGTTGGCTTGGCTTTTAGGGTCCGTTTCTTTTGAGTGGGAGGCTCAAGTTTGACAAACCTTTTGGGATTGGGCGCTGATCTAAGGATTCTTTCAAATCAGGCTAGTGAAAATGATCCAATCCCACTAAAGGTCTGCTTCCTAACACTAGGGCTTGGGGAACCCTCAGGCAGTGTAAAGTCTAAGTCCTCAGAAGGGGACAAGCTTAGGCCCTCCTTCTAGAGGCTATTTCTATTGACGGGGGTTTGTGACTAGGTCTGCCAATAGATGTAAGTTGTCACTGAGTATCGGCCAACTTCACCTGTAAAGTTTGTCCATAGAAATGAGATTCTCTAGGCCTTCAAGCATGCAAGAGTCAGGTCTCGACGGTGTGGGAGCTAAGTTGGGTGTTGTGACTATTTTGTTGGGGGGATAGCTGGTTATCTGAGCTCATCTTTTCTAGGGATTTAGGTAAGTAGGGTCTCCTACAAGCATTCATTAATCATTAAATAAACTTCAAAATATATGCCAGGGTTAGAATTATTTCATCTACCTATAGTCACGCAAATACATTCAAAACATCAACCAAGCTCTAACATGCTACACTAAAATACTAAATGTGCACACAACCATCAGTTCATACGTATCCAATAGTGAGGGAAAAGAAGGTCGTTAATATACTTAAAACATTAGAGCAAGGGACATAAGAAATATACAGAATGAAAAGTATTAAGTCAGAGATTGAGAGACCAACAACAACATTGCTAGAATCCTTCTTTCTTCATTAATTGTGTTCCAGCATCACTGGTGAGTATATCAACAAGCTCCAGGGGAGCGTCTATCTATTGAAAGCTTCTAAAGGCTGAGGAACATTAAGCTCTACAACTACTAGGAATGAGAACTGAAAAATTCTATAGCTATGGACTACAAAATTATCAATTTTGCCAACCCTTGGAATGAGGTGGGACCTATTATTTATACAAAAATTTCCCTAAAATTAACCTTGTTAGTAATAATTGAGAGGGGGGGTGAATTAGTGGCCTCAATTATTTATCCAATTTAAACTTTAATCCACCAATCAATATTTCTCCAATTATTAAGTCCCTACAAGATGTATACCATGAAATACTTGAAACAAATAACTATCTGTCGGTTTACCTTGTCTGTCCTTATTCTCCTTGATTAACGATAAGCAATAAAACTTATTTACCGATGCTTAGTAAGTATGCAGAGTATAACAATCAATCCATAAATGCATATGTGGAATATAAAATAGTAAAGTAATAAACCATACACACATAACACAAGGATTTTAACGTGGAAACCTTGTTAAGGAAAAAAACCACTGGGGCCGGTACCCCAAATTTTCACTCTTCTGAAGTGAGCCCTATTAGGAGCCAACCCTATTAAAGGTGACAAACAGATGATTAAGTGTGACCTTGTTAGAGGATTTTTATACATAGGTTGTCACTTAGTATCTGGCATCTATGCTACCATCTTTGAATCAGTCTCTAGACTGTCAATAGGCTTTATGCTAATCTTACTACCATCCTTGAATTAGCCTCCTTCTTAGACTGTCAATAGGATTTAGGTAAGACCGATGCTACTATCATGAGTCAACCTTCTGGTAATCTATTAGGATATACCTCAATTACAAAAGACTGTTAAGTCCTGCTCTGTTAAGAGAATTAATGCTTCAATGATTAAACTAAAACACAATGAACTATTTCTAATGCAAATTTGAATTTTAGATATTCAGATCTATTTACGTACAATACCTTTTTGATCAATGTATCAATTCTATTCCTTTGTTCTTCATTTTTTCTTCTTTATGATGCTGTGCTTCACTGTGTGTCGGTGTCTGCAGAATTCTTTAGCTCTCCCTTAGCTTGATTGATTAGGACTGTATGAAGTTTAACCTTCATAAGTTTCTCTTCATCATCTTCTATTAGTTCACTCCCCCATGTATCTGATTGCCTTTGGAAATGAATTATGCTTGTCTCTTATATAGACATGATATTCCTTACTTCTAGGTTCTTGATTCTTGAATCTTGGCATGAAAAACAATCCAGCCAAATTGATTTATGGCTTTAACTCCTATTTTATCTCATAGTTATCTTCTTGCCAACTGTATAAAGCATATTTAAATCAATTAATTAATGATGGTTGAATAAAAAAAATCAAACAACCAGTTAAGTCTATCCTTAAGCTCTGCCAGTTAGATATTTTATCATTTTCTGATCTCTGTGTTCTGTTGGTCAATTTTGTAGTTCATCATCGGTGACAACTGCCAGTTTCGTCAATACATATTCAGTTAGCTTTAGGATCTCCGTCTGTTAGGAATTATTGGATCTTTCTCATCAGACAACACTGTCATCTGCTCGTCAGGTATCACTATGACTTTATCTTTGTCTTTACCGATGGTGTGCACTCCGTCAGTGTGGTCTGTCACTTAGTGAATATTTGACCCTTATGCATTGCTGATGGCATAACCTCTATTCCATTGATTCTCTAAATTATTTGGCATTATGTATATGACCATATAGATGATATCAAGTTGACATCAATGACAATACAAACCATTAACTGATTTAATGTTTTGCATCATCTTCAACTTAACATTATCAAACATTCAATCAGTTACATGTCATCAATCTCTCCCTTTGGCATTGATGGCAACATACTATATTATCACACTATCCTATTTCTAATATAACATGAAATACAATTTGAGATTCATCAAATTACCAGACAATTTGTTTTGATAACCAAAAAAAATGTCTGACCGCCGGTAAGCTCTGTATTAGCTTAGATTTGATTCTTGTAGCTTTCTCTGTTTCTTCTTCTAATGTGTTGTGACCTCTGTTGGTGTCATTTTTTCTCTCTTCTTCTTTGATGTCTCTATCTTTTGTTTGCAACTTTTATACAAATACTCTCCCTATGGATATGATCTCTCCCTATTTGGAGTAATCTGATAATGAATAGTTTCTAATGATAATATGGATACATTCTCTCCCTTTGACATTAATGCCAAACAAATATTTTCACAAATATCTATCATTCTGTCAAACAATTTCTTTTATCCATAATATATTCCTTGAATTTCCGTTATCCATCATCAATATAATAGTTTTCTCTAGTGCTCGGTTTTGATATATACCTTTCTATAAATAGATGTAGCTTTGAAGTTCAACTTCTGCTTGCATCAATCATGAATGATATTCCAATAATATATGGTTGATGTAGCCTTTAGTCCTTTTACTGACTGGTAGACATGGGTTTGACCCCTAGTCTTTTTCTCACATACTCAAATGTATCCTTGGGCAGTGGCTTGGTGAAGATATCAGCCAATTGTTCTTTTGATTGCACATATTCAAGTATGACCTCTTTTTCTTGAACTTATTCTCTCAAATAATGATGCTTGATGGCAATGTGTTTAGTCTTTGCATGTATGACTGGATTCTTGGAAATACTTATTGCACTGGTGTTATCACAATAAATAACTACTAGTTCTATGATTTTCATATGCATACCTTCTAGCAACTATTTGATCCATGTAATATTTGAGCATTTTGCAGTAGCAGCAACATATTCTACTTCTGTAGTAGACTAAGAGATGCATCCTTGCTTCTTGCTAATCCATGTGACAAGTCTGTCACCCATAAAGAATGCTCCTCTAGTTGTTCTCTTCCGGTCATCAAGATTTCTAGCCCAATCAGTGTCGGTAAACACTTTTAGTCAAAATTTGCCTTCTCTTCTATACCATAAGCCAAATTCCTTAGTATTCTTCGGATATATTAGGATTATTTTCATAGTAGTCATATGTGATTCCCTGGGGTTAGCAAAAAATCTAGCAATAATCCCTACTGCATGTGCAATATCTGGTCTAGTGTGTACAACATACATGAGTTTTCCTATCATTGACCTGTATAGAGTCTGATTTACCTCTGTTGTCTTGTCTTCCTTTGTTAATTTGTATCCAGTAGCCATTGGTGTTCCAACAGGTTTGGAATCTTCCATCTTGAATATTTTTAGGACTTCTTTGATGTATTTGGACTGTGTAATGAAAATGCCTTCACTTTGTTGAATGATCTATAGACCAAAAAAGAACTTGATCTCTCCAAATATAGACATCTCAAATTATTTGCTCATCTCATCAGCAAATGATTTGCATAGCATATCATTGCCTCCAAATATGATGTCATCAACAAATATTTCATCAATCAAAGTGTTAGCATTAGTATCTTCTTTCAAATAAAGATTACTGTTTTCACTAGTCCTCATGAATCCAATACTTATTAGATAGGAATGAAGTTGTTCATACTAGGCTGTGGGAGCTTGTTTCAATCCATACAAGGCTTTGTGAAGTCGACATACCATGTTCCACTTGTCTAGATCTACAAACCCTTCTGGTTTCTCAATGTATACCTCTTCTTCAAGTATTCCATTTAGGAATGCTGACTTGACATCCATTTGATATAATTTGAATCTTTTGAATGCAGCATAAGCAAGTAGAATTCTCACTCCTTCTATTCTAGCAATGGGTGCAAAGGTTTCTCCATATTCTATACCTTCCTCTTGTGCATACCCTTTGCATACTAGTCTTGCTTTGTTCCTTGTGACTTCTCCATTCTCATTCAGTTTGTTCCTAAATATCCATTTTGTACCGATGACATTCTTGTCATCTGGTC
>MU223440.1:517390-536125 GCA_018584345.1 Thuja plicata | reverse complement strand
GGCTTTAGGTAAGACCGATGCTACTATCATGAGTCAACCTTCTGGTAATCTATTAGGATATACCTCAATTACAAAAGACTGTTAAGTCCTTCTCTGTTAAGAGACTTAATGCTTCAATGGTTAAACTAAAACACAATGACCTATTTCCAATGCAACTTTGAATTGCATATATTCAGATCTATTTATGTACAATACCTTTATGATCAATGTATCAATTATATTCCTTTGTTCTTCATTCTTTCTACTATGTGATGTTGTGCTTCACTATGTGTCGGTGTCTGCAGAATTCTTTAGCTCTCCCTTAGCTTGATTGATCAGGATTGTATGAAGTTTAACCTTCACCAGTTTCTCTTCAACATCTTCCATCAGTTCACTCCCCCGTGTATCTGATTTATTTTGGAAATGAATTATGCTTGTCTCTTATATAGACATGATATTCCTTACTTCTAGGTTCTTTATTCTTGAATCTTGGCGTGAAAAAAAATCCAGCCAAATTGATTTATAGCTTTAACTCCTGTTTTATCTCATAGTTATCTTCTTGCCAACTGTATAAAGCATCTTTAAATCAACTACTTAATGGTGGTTGAATAAAACAAATCAAACAACCAGTTAAGTCTATCCTTAAGCTCTGCCAGATAGATATTTTGTCATTTTTTTATCTCTCTATTCTATCAATCAATTTTGCAATTCGTCATCGGTGACAACTTCCAATTCCGTTGGTACATCTTCAGTTAGCTTTGAGATCTCCATCCGTCGAGCATCATTGGATCTTGGTCGTCAGGAAACACTATTGTCTTCTCGTCGGGTATCACTGTGACTTTATCTCTATCTTTACCGATGGTGTGCACTCTGCCGGTGTGGTCTGTCACTTAGTGAATATTTGACTCTTATGCATTGCTGACAGCATAACCTCTGTTCCATTGATTCTCTGAAGTCTTTGACATTATTTATATGACCATACAGATGATATCAAGTTGACATCAATGACAATACAAACCATTAACTGATTTAATGTTTTGCATCATCTTCAACTTAACATTATCAAACATTCAATCAGTTACATGTCATCAAACCTAACTTACTTTACACTTAAACAATATAACACAATTTTTGGTGGCTGGTACTACCTGCACCATGCTACAAAGACCTCGAGATGGAAAAGGTCTGACATGTTAGAAGAATAAGAAAAGGAAGGAGGAGTGGAAGAATTGGCCTCAAGAAGAGAGCTAGAGGGAGAAAAGATGAAATCCGATCCCCCGGGGATCGAGGCTACATCCCTAATCAGTGGAAAAGAGGCTCACTATCTCCGATGTGCCAAGTGTTATGTTGGAGCAACACCTTGGGAAGACCACCTATCAGAACCTTCTTGTCAAGCTGATGTGCCTTGCTGGAGTCACCCACCTTCTGACACCCTTATTAACTTCTTTGAAAGTGATCGGTTGCCTTTGGAAACGGGGACACGGGTCACTTTAAAGAATACAAGAATATTGGATCCAAAATTTTGGGATCTGAAAGCTTGCACCCCCAAAGAATAAAGAATACAACCTATGCATGGTATATGGAATTCTCTGGAGAACCTTATTGTTCCTTACTATTTTTGAATACTTCCAATACTTGCCTTACGCCTTCTTTGTCTATGTCCTTAATACTATCCCATAAACTACAAACAACCTCCAACTTTTCATTAACCTCTTCAGCCCCATTCCATAACTTATCTACAATCTTCAAGGCATCATGTGCCCAGATCATCATCTTGGATAATCTTGATAACCCGTCTTGGTCAAAATCTCTTGCAATCAGATACAGGGATTCCATCCGTTCATCAAATTTACTGAGGATGTAGTCCTCCGGGGTGCATGTCCCTATGGTGAAGGGATCGACTCATGATACTCTGACCACAAATGCCTAAAATAGGCCCAAGGAATATTGAGCTACGATCACTTTCTCATTTAGGACCTTAACCAGTTCCTTGCATACCTCAATTTTGACACCAAGTCTAGAGTACTGGGCCTGGAGGGAATCATATTATTCATCTCCCCAAATTCCTACCTCTGTGATGGCTTCTTCTCCAGTGTTGCAAATTTCTTCCAACCCGGCCTTCCACTTTTCATATTTCTCTAAGTCTTGCTCCCATACAAGAGCGGAGCCATTTGCTTGGCTGATGAGGATGTTGACCTAATAAAGATCTAGGAGGGACACCACTAGAAATTGTCTTATGGTAGCTATCTTCTTAGTGACCCACCCATCCATAGCCTGTGCTTTCTTTTTCATGGCTTGGAGAGAATCCACATCACCCTATGCAAGCAAAAATCTGGAGGAAGAGGTTTTTGAGTGGATCTCTGCCAAAGGTTGTGCAAGTTCTGCCAAAAGTGCGAGGAGATTAGCATTGTTTTATCTTTCCTCCTTTAGCTTTTGGTCTTATTTAACATATTAGGCCTCCACTACTTTGGTGGCCTCCCTTAGTAGGTCCAGTTCACCCTGCTTATATCTTCTCCCGAGTGCCACTTCTATAATATTGTAATCCTTAGGCCTTACAACCACTACATCTACATCTGGAGGAGGTGTTGCGATAGTTTCAATGGTGTTTCCTGTTGGACTAGTCCAAGGGCATGAACTATCTGTTCCTTCTTAGGCTTCTAAGCCTCTATATTTTGGGCCATCATTTTGGCCAAGGAGAGTGGAACACCTGATGCGACCACCGAGGCCTTTCTTTTTCTTGATTCTACCAGCTATTGGGGCAGCTGGGGTGGCTTTGCTATTAAGACTTGGGCATTCAGATTATTTTCAAAATCTGGTGGCGCGTTCCTAGAATTCATAGTGTCATCATGCTCATTTTCCTTGTCCTATTCCTATTCTTTCTCCCTCTCTTTGAAGGCCTTAGTATTTTCTTCCGTATTGATGTCCTCTTTTGTGATATCCAGAACTTCCTCTTCTCCAGCATCAATATCACCCATGTCTTTGGGGACTTCCTTGTCCCTCCCAGGATTAGTTGATCTGACATTTACATTTTCTAGGACATCCCAGTCATTCTACGACTATTTTTCTTTGGCCTCATTGGCCTCGTCTGCTAGAACATCTTCCTCCATTGGAACATCTTCTATAGGTGGGTGAGGTCTCTAGCCAAAGTTTAACAATGTAACCGCCTTTACTACCTCACCAAATGTGCTCTGGTGCATTTGGTCATTGGGAGTAACCGAAGGCATCTAGGGCATGATGAATGGGGGTACGGTTGTTCTTGTAGGTCTAGTTTCCCCAACCGTCGGCTGCTCATCTATGGTTTTCCTTGGTGTATCTTCGATCGCTTAGACCAATGTCTTCTTCTGTTTGGGCTCCTTTTGTGTTTCATCTTGGACCTCCTACTCTATGGAAGCTTCTTGTTCCAGGATTTCTCCTCTTGTGGGGATCTCTCCTTTATCTTGAGCGGAAATATATTCAACTTTGTAATCAAATCCTCATGAAAATTCATGAGTTCATCCACCCCAAACACATCATCAAAATCATCGTGTGGGGAAGGGCTATTAGGAATATCCTCAAGTTCAGGGGAATTTAAACTAACATCAATTGGAGGTATATTTGGCATACTGAAGCTAGCAGTTGTGCTTGGAGTGGGGGTCACCTTTTTCTTCTTCTTTCTCAACAATGGGACCCCGGTCTCCAAAATACTAGTAGACTCTGCCTCGACAAAATTTTGTCTGCTCATAATTGCAGCCAACGATAGGGATCCCGCTAGGAGAGAAGATGCCATTGGAGTCACGAGGAGACCAGAGGATATCTACATGCTTATCTACTAGCTAGCCAACCTTTTTGACTCCATTTGGTTCTGTAGTTGTATCATTATGGGGGTTGGGCTTTGGGGAGGTACCTTAGCCTGGGTATCTTCTTTTTCTTTCCCCTTACTTGTGCTAGGTCTGGTGGTGGCAACGAAATTCAAAGCGGACCTTCAGACAATCGATCGCTTCTCGCTACTTTTGGGACATACCCGAGAAAAATAACTATGAATAGCCTCAAAAATAGGGTGGCATACTCCCTCAATTGTCAAGTCTTCTGGGGTGGCCCAATCCACCAGAGGGAGATCCAACTTGTCTAACCCCTATCCTTTGTATGCTGGATCTTCTAGCAGCCCATCATATGAAAAACCCTTCGGAAAATTCTAAAGGTCAAGTGCCTTCATGAGTCCCTTAGACATCCATGAATGTTAACAGGCCCGGAGATCAAAACTGTCCTGACAGTCCACCCAAAAAACTTCAATATCCTCCTTGTGTGGCGGGGATGCCCAGGGAAGTGCCAAGGAAATCTTTCCTAGAGGATCATAAATTTTCCTGGTGTAGTGGAATTCCACCATTCCCAGGCTCTTCAATTCACTATCTTCCTCCCTTGCTGCGGTGAGGCTGCACGTATAATTCGCACACAAAACTGGGAATGGGACATTAATGACCTTCTTCAATGTGAAGAAGGTGTGCAGGTCCATGATCTGCTAATAGAATTCCAAGAGAATGATTCTATCCCTGCAATATCAAGGAAGAAGATAGGGTTTCCCGGAGAAGCTGGTCACCCAAATGTAGGTGTGCTGCTGGAACTGAATAAAATAATGGTCGTAAGTATGGACTGACCTCCTGCGATAATCGGTACCCAGAGTCCTAGGTAAGTGTTAGAATATTTTGGTAAATGAAAGCATCATTTACCAGGTAGAAATTTAGGATATTGAGTTCCCATTGGACTTGGGGCTAATGATCCCATGGTGTTAACTAGCCTGGCCTATTCGCAAGTTCACCTACTATTCCCAAACATGGAAAAGTCAATCTCTATTGGGCTAGTGCCCATAGCACGTAAGATTTCATATAGAGCTTGGAACTCTAGATGACACCCTTCAGCTGTGTGTCCACATGATTGGCTATAATAGCTGCCCAGTTGAAAGTCTGATGGCAGGTTCAGATGTAGTAAAGAAAGTAATACATCCACACCGAGAAATCTTGGGCATGGGGAAATCCAAAGATCTTGCATAAAAATATAATGCCCACCTGAATGGGCTCCTTGAAATCCCCACGGGGAATTTCCAACTTCATCCTACTTTAGTCCCTCTTTGGGGAATTCAGCCACTCGTTAATGAGATATTGCTGGGAGACAAGGGCAGCTTCCTCAAACTCCTGTAACTGCTTGGCCTAGTTTATGATGATGGACCCCTTGAACTATGGAATCCCCAACCCTGAGGCAAAAGTCACTGCGTCCAGAGTGACAATTGTTGTTGGATATTGTAATGGTCGGGGATCGACAAGAAGAATAGTCTAAGTAGGTGCACTGTACAATGTTTCCAATTGAAGTATCAATTCTGGTGATTGCACTAAACAAGGAAAGTTAGCAACTTTAATAATGCCAGAGGTAGCCAAATGAGTGGCCATGCTGTCTCTGTCGGCCTTCAACCTGTAGATGGCTTGGATTAAGACTTGCATTTCCGCCCAAAGTCTGGGCTCTGTGTCTATTATTTCTTGGACTTTGGAGTCCACCTTGGATCCCATGAGAATGCCCTCCTTTAGGTATTTGGAGGTCAGTGGTAGCTTTGCCAACATCTTTTTTGGCCTTGGTTTTTGTGGCCACCCGAGTGTAGGTATTAGGTAGCTCTGGGCTACTAGGAGGAGTGATCACCTCAGACATTTTGATCACATAATCTACAACCTGCAAGACCAAAGAAACATCAATACATGGCATAATAATAATAATAATTTTGTGGATTCCAAAGGAAATATCATCAACCTGCACCTGTCCAAAAAGTGTTAGCATATATAAATAATCCCAGAGTATTCAAGGCAAAGATGAGCTAGATTCTGATAAAAACCTGAGGGCTCTGGGGTATTTGGACCATGGGACAAAGATGGAATGAGAACCTAGGGGCCTTAGCACCTAGAGTCTAGGAGAACTAGTCATTGTCGTGTCAATGTGACTAGTAGGAAGCTATACTCGGCTGACATGGGTTGTCATGTGGCCACGTGACAAGCAGCATAAATGATATTAATGATGAAAATTGGGCCGACATGAGGGAAATTGAATGCCAGATGGGATGGGGTTTCAATGCCCACTCATGGGAAATTAATCCCGCCATTAAGATGACACAACATAGGAGAGAGAAAGATGCCATGGCTCGAACCAGTGAGGTGTCAAGTTCAAACCGTGGTGACTCCCTCTCGACAAGCTCAATAGAATGATTCAAAATGTGATGGAGTGCGATGAGCTTGATAGGATGGAAGGATATAAAAGAGGTATACACACTAAGATATAGAGAGCTAAGGCATATATACAATATTTACAGGATATTCACACAATGTACAAAACTTACAAAGGCACAAAATCTATCGTACGACAATGTACAATATATACTAGATTACAACTACATAGAGGGCGCACAACCCTCTGGTAGGGCCAACCCACCAACAAGAGGAAAACAAGGAGAAAATGCAGAAAATGGAAACAAGAACAAACGACAGCAAAAAACAAACAAAATGAGCACCATAAAAATGAAAAGAAAGACAAAAAACTAGAGGAACAGAAAACCAGTGAGGGAGAATGAAAACCAACCTGGAAACATGAAAGATGCAGGGAAGATGAACACAAGAAATGCTCTACAACAGGTCCACCTTCAAACGATCATAAGAAAACACCACAAATAAATGTTTGATTAGCCACTAAGCATAGGGAGAAACTCACTATTTAATCGCCTTAATCACCTCAATATTGCTCTAAATGCTCTAAGTGTTTTAATTGTGGTAACTGTGAAAATGACAGGTAACTTCCATTTATACGCCTAGGGTAAAAATAGGTTGCACTTTTCTGACAACTCTAGGTTAATTAAATCCTCTGAACTCTGTGCCCAGGGATTCCATGCGACCATACCTTCTCCCAGAAGAAGACATAATGGAAGAGAATCCCGGAGTCCATAATCTGACTCTAGAAAGAACAAACAAACTCTGGGACCAGGTCTCGAAGACACAAGGAGATGAAACAAAAAGAGAAACAACCCTCGCGGAAGCAAAGCCTGGAGGGAAAGCAAAGAAAATAAAAGAAAACAAAGGAAGAGAAAAAGTGAAAAATGGGGGACCCAACATTTTTCCTACAAAATGTAGGGACGGTTATGCAGGGCATAACAATGTCTAGATTATTGATAGTGGTTGTTCTCACCACATGAATGGAGATAAGGAAAATTTTGAAAATTTTGAATATTATAATGGTGGATCAGTTAGGATGGGTAATGCCTCACCTTGTCCAGTTGAAGGTAAAGCAACCATCATGTTGAATAATCTGATTAGATGTGAAAATTAATATTGGGTGAAAGGACTTAACTATAATCTATCAAGAGTTTCATGGCTGAATAACATAGGACACCGAGTTGCATTTGAGAACAAAAAGGCAAAGATCTATAATGAAATAGGAAGGTTGATCTGTACTAGTGAACAAACAAAGGGTAACATATTCTATCTGGATAAGATTGAGACCACTTGTTTATTGGCTAGAAATGTAGACATTTAGTTGTGGAATAAAAGGTTATGTCATGTGAATTTTGACAACATGGTTAAGATAAGCAAGAAAAGAAAAGTAAGAAGCTTACTGACCATGTAAAAACCTAACCATGTCATGTGTAAGAATTATCAAAAAGGAAAAATTACAAAGTATATTTTTAAGAGAAAAACCTACACATGTAATTCTATTCTCGAGTTAGTCCATACTAACTTATGTGGACCAATGAGAAGAAAGAGCTATTATGGTGATAGATACTTCATTATATTTGTTGATGACTATTCTAGGATGATGACTATCATGTTCTTAAAAGAGAAATCAGAATCATTTAAGATGTTTAAATGGTATAAAGATATAGTAGAAAAATAAAGTGGAAAAGAACTGAAATGCTTAAGATCAGATAGAGGAGGAGAATTTATTTATGATGAATTCACTAACTTTTGTAATGAGCATGGAATTACAAGACATGTTTCTGCACCAAGAATACCATAGCAAAATGGGATTTCTAAAAGAATAAATAGATCAATTGTTTATTGTGCCAGAATACTGATGATTGAAAAAGGCACGACACAAACATTCTGGAGAGAATCTGTAAGTAATGTTGTCTATACATTAAACCAAGTTCAATTGAAGAAAGACACTAATAAGAAACCTTATGAGCTATGGTATGATACACACCAAATGTGGGTTACTTTAGAATTTTTGGAAGTCAATGTTATATTTTGAAAGATGATAGAAATGGAAATCTTGAATCCAAAAGTGATGAAGGAATATTTCTAGAATATTCTACCAAAAGCAAAGCTTGTAAATTTCTTAACAAATCCTCTAACAAAATCACTGGAAGTGAAAATGTTAACGTGGATGAATTTGCTGAGAAAAATTATGAGGAAAACATAAAGGAACCAGAATATTAAAAAAAAATTATCTACAGTGAAGAACCTTACACTCTGTCTGAGAAACAGTGTAACGCTACCAAGCGACAGAACAATGCAACCAAGCAATAGGATGCACACACCAAAAATCAAGAAAATGATCACAATGATGACCCAGGTGATGAGGATCACAATGAAGATCAAAATGATGATCAAGATGATGAACAAAGATCTGAACATGTGCTTGCCATATATTTCAGAAGACACCATCCATAGAACCAAATCATAGGAGACAAAAGAGCTAGAATGAGAACAAGAAGTAAGTCACTTAACACTAGATGTTTAATTTATGATTTTGAGCCTAAATCTGTTAATACTGCACTTGAGAACCAAGAATGGGTTAGTGCAATGAATGAAGAGATTGACCATACTGAGAAGAAAAAAACATGGAGATTAGTACCTAGATCAAATGATAAAAATATCATTGGGACCAAATGGATGTTCAGAAATAAACTGAATGAGAATGGAGAAGTCACAAGGAACAAAGAAAGACTGGCATGCAAAGGGTATGCACAAGAAGAAGGTATTGACTATGGAGAAATGTATGCACCCATTTCTAGACTAGAAGGAGTAAGAATTCTAATTGATTATGTTGTTTCAAAGGATTCAAAGTATACCAAATGGATGTTAAATATGCATTTCTAAATGGAATAATAGAAATGGAGGTATGCATTGAACAACCTGAAGGGTTTGTTGATCCTAACAAGAGGAACATTGTTTGTAAACTACACAAAGCCTTGTATGGATTGAAACAAGCACCGAGAGCATGGTATGAAAGAATTCACTCTTATCTCATTAGTATTGGATTTGTAAGAACAAGTGATAACATTAATCTATATTTAAAAGGAGATACTGATGATAAGATTCTGATTGCTAAGATATTTGTTGATGATATCATATTTGGAGGTAATGATATGCTATGCAAGTCATTTTCTGATGAAATGAGCAAAGAATTTGAGATTGCAATGTTTGGAGAGATCAAATTTTTTCTTGGTCTACAAATTCTACAATAGGATGCAAACATCTACATCAAAAAATCCAAATACATCATAGAAGTTCTGAATATATTCAAAATGGAGGACTCCAAACCAGTTGGAACACCTATGGAAACTAGATGCAAATTGACAAAGGAAGACAACTCAATCAAGGTAAATCAGACCTTATTAAGATCTATGATTGGAAAACTAATATATGTTGTAGATACTAGACCAGATATAGCACATGCAGTTGGTATAGTTGTAAGATTCTCTGCTAATCCCAAGGAATCACACATGAATGATGTCAAAATAATTCTGAGATATCTGAAGAATACCGAAGACTATGGTTTGTAGTATAATAAAGAAGTAAAATTGGAGGTACAAGTCTATAATGATGCTAATTGGGATGGAAAAATAGATGATAGAAAGAGTGCAATAGGAGTAGCAATCTTTATGGGTGGTAGGCTTGTCACATGGATCAGTAAAAAGCAAGGATGTATATCTCAATCAACTGTAGAAGCAGAATATGTAGCTACTACTGGAAATTTCTCTAACATTGCATGGATCAAGAAATTACTGAAAGGTATGAATATGGAAATCCTTTATCCAATGATTATCTATTGTGATAATACAAGTGCTATAAACATTTCAAAGAACGTTGTGATGCATGCTAAGACAAGAGTGAGATTATGGATGAAGTCAAACAAGAAATGTTGTCCAAATTTGAGAAGACCACCCCTCAAGAGGGAAGAGAATTAGTTAGAAAGGAAGGATTCCTTATCCTTCTAGAGTGGGATATAGCTAATGCTATAGTATTTGATGCAATCAGAAAAGACACAAAAACCATGCATGCCATAGATGAATGTTAGAATAATTGAGAGGGGAGGGGGAGTGGGGGGTGAATCAGTGGCCTCAATAATATTTCTAATATTCAACCAAAAACTTATATCACAAATATAATTTCCCCTATTTTTCTTTCATTCCTTCAAGATGTATGCCTTATGTAATTCTAACATATATATACTGCGCGGTGAATATACTATTTTATCTTTTACTAGGCTTTACCGAATAGCAACAATTAAACTTAGTGTTTACCGACCAATCCTTTTTTAGTAATGTGAAAAGAAAAACATCAAAGAAATGAATCATATACACATTTAACACATGGTTTTTAATGTGGAAACCATGTTAAGGGAAAAACAACTTGGGACCGGTAACCCAAAATTTTCACTCTTCTGAAGCGAGCTCAGTGAAGAGCCAACCCTATTAAAGGTTACAAATGCACTATTAAGTGTGACCTTGTTAGAGGATTTAAAACCATTGGTTAGTCTTTTGACCTTGGGAATTCACTATGCTATCAATAAGAAAGAACCTTTTGATACTCTTGAGTATCTCAATACATTTAAGGACTGTTAAATCCCACTCGGTTAAGAGATTTTCTGAATCAATGGTTAAGCTGAAACAATAAATGATTTGTTCATTGATTCTTGTTATATCTTTTTCACACATATGACTATATATATCATTGGTCCTTAAAAGAAGAGATATTTCTATCTCTACTAATAGTGCATCAGGTACATTCCATTATTATTGACAACATGGTTTTCCTTATTACACTGTCATGAAACTTATCTTATTGACCATGGTGGTTGTTGTTAGTAATAACTAAGTTAGGGGGGGGTGAATCAGTGGCCTCAAAAACTAATCCTTAAATCAACCCTTAAAACTTATAACCACTCATTATGTCTCAAGTTATCTTCTATCCTACAATATGAATGCCTTGAATTACTTATATCAATTTACTACTTGCCGGATTGCTTTCTTAAACCTTCTTCTGTATGTTTACTGATAAGTAGTCATCTATTTACCGAAACACGATAAATATGCAGAGTATATCGATAAATCCAGAAATACATATGTGAAATGTAAAATAGTAAAGTGATAAACCATAAACACATAACACATGGATTTTTAATGTGGAAACCTTGTTAAGGGAAAAAACCACTGGGACTGGTACCCCAAATTTTAATTCTTCTAAAGTGAGCTCTATTAAGAGCCAACACTAATAAAGGTTACAAACACACTCTTAGGTTTGACCTTGTTAGAGGATTTAGAAATATTTTGTCAACTAGTATCTGGCATCTAATGGTACCATCCTTGATCAAACACTTAGTTGGCCTGTCAATAGGTATCGGGCATATCCAATGCTACTTTTGTGATCAAAATTTTTGATACTCCTTGGGATGTATCTTAATTGAAAAATAATTTTAAGTCCTTCTGGGTTAAGAGGCTTATATGCTTCAATGGTTAAACTGAAACACTAATGATCTGTTCATACATACAACTCAATTGCAGATTTTTAGATCTATTGTCGGTCCATTACTTCATTGATAAATATAATCAAGTATATACCTTTTCTCCACACTTGTTTTGCTCTGTGATTCTTGTCTCATTGTTCTTTGGTGTCTGCAAAACCTAGATCTTCCTTTATCTTGTTGATCAGGACTAAAATAAAGACTTTCTTCTCCTTTACATTTTCTTTATCATCTTTCCTCTTCTCTTGTTCATCCCACACAATTCGTAATGAATTAGGTTTGTCTCTTATAGACATGATTTCCTCTTTTCTAGGATTTCTTGATATTGGTGTGTTCAACCATCTTTGCCAATAGATTTAAAGAAAACTCATGATTTATCTCAAAGAGATCTTCTTGCCAACTGGACAAATCAGCTTTAAATCAATTACTTATCTCTGGCTTTATCTGGATGATTAAAACAATGATAAGTATCTGTTAACTCTATCTTTAGCTTCTTGACAGCTAAGCACTTTGTCATTTTATGAACTCTTTGTTCTGTCAGTCAACATTTCAGTTATTCATCGGTGATAATTGACTATTCTGTCAGTGTGACTTCAATTGTCATCAGGATCTCCTATTGGAATTATATTGAGATGATGTACTGAGAGGGGAGGGGTGAATCAGTACCTCTAAAACTTTTCCTTGGTTAGCCCATTAACCCTTAATCATTAGTTTGTAAATTATCTTATCTAACTATTCATCTTTCTTTATGCATATGCAATCATATCATAAATTCTTTAGTATGTAACCATAATAGAAACATTCATGAAAATAGATAACACATGACACAAGATATGATATCGTGGAAAACTCTTGTTAGGAAGTAAAAACTATGATGGGGATTGTTACCCACAAGACTTCACTATCTATAGATAAGAAGGGGTCGGTTAAGGCTTACATTTGGTCACTTGTAATGACCTACCCTGTTAGGAGTATTATAGTGGAGACGTGTTAAGATCTACTTCATTTGAAACTTTAGCAACACTGTTAAGTGTGCACTCTGTTAAGAGATTTGGAAAGAATGGTTAAGTCCACCTTCTACAAAATGATTTTAGATGTTATGCACTTGTTAGAATGCAACTACATAAGTTTTTGATCTGATGATAAATGCAATCTTTAATTGATGATAACAGATCCTATAAAGCTTCATACATATTAGTAATCATCCTTCCATGATTGAATAATACTTTTATCTACTTATTGGTAGCCTCTATGTGTTCTTGATAACTGATGTATTCTATTTCTTACCTTTGCATGAATTTTGCCTTTTGATCCTTAGATGCTCTTGGCGGCTATCAACAATAATGAATTCATATCTTCACAATTGAGTTTGAATATCTATTTAGACTAAATTAGACTCAGTTCTTGATTCATGTATCGCATGTTAACTCTAGATCCAAGGTATACAACTTGACCTTGATCTTTAGTTAGATATGTTTTAGATCTGTTAGGATGCATTAAAACATTTACATAAAGCTTGCTTGACCCTCAAGTTATGATTTAAAAAAAATAAAAACTCTATAAATAGAATTACATTGCTTTATCCGTCGTGTAAAAATCAGATCCACAATTTGCGGGTACTTTAACTGACTGTCAGTTCTGACGGTCAATTTTTTTGGTCGTCGGTGTTCCTTTCTTGAACTTGTCGTTGGGTATGCCTTTTCCTTTCTTGTTAGGTTAGTTCTAAAAAATATGTCACTGGTGATGCTTGTCGATTCTATACTTAGTATTTTTCATGTGACCTTTGTATTCTATCAGGTATGCTTGTTGTTTGTTGGTAATGCTTGTAATCTATCAGTGATGCTTGTAGTCTAGCGGTAATGCTTTAGTCTACTAGTGATCTTTGTCAATGTTTTTCACTAAGTGTACTAATGGCAAAATAATGTCATCAATCTCCCCCTTTGAGATTAGTATCAATAACATGATATGTGTAACATACTGAGTGTCTTAGTATGTACACCTATGTATACTTCTTCCTTAGTCTTTTGAATGACTCCCCCTATGTATATGTTGGTAAAAGTAAGTATATATACATATCCTTATGTATTTTATTTTCCCTTTTTTTTGATATATATTGTACATAACTATATACATGTCCTTTCCTCCTTTTTTGATTCTAAAGGTAAAGGTACTTACAACTTTTCAAAAAGGTGGGAATGTGAGGACTTGATCTCCTCCATCATCTTTTCCCATTTCTCCTTCAGCATTTCTAGAGCCATGTTCTCTAGTGAAATCCATACATGTATGTCATAGATGTTGTCTACTACAGACATCTCAGGGGTTGCTATCAGATTTCTAGCATCAGAAATATGTTGATGTAGAATAGTAAGATTTGGTAGAATATGTGCTTGAAGTTCAGTAATCTCACCTCTGAATTGTGTTTTAGCAACCCATATTTCGTGCCTTAGCCTATTTGCCTCTAAGACCATTTCATGATGTGAATTTATGCGATCGACATGATAGGTTAGGATTTTTACACTTGTTGTGACATTATGATCTATCTCTACTAGTTTGTCACTATTCTCTTTTGCAAATTTCTCTAGTGTGCACATCTTTTGAACTAAGGTGATTGCTTCAGCAATCATTGGCTCTAATTCTTCAGTGAGTTCTGAGAGCTTTACCTTGTTCAATGCCACTTCTTGGCTGATTTTATCAATTAACTTGAATTGATATTTATTTTCTGCTTGTTCTTCCATTGCTTGTTCTGCATCTATACCTTGCTCTGTGATGGCATCGGTAAGAACAACAATCTGTTCCTTTACTAAAGTATTTATTTCAAGTTTCACTTCAGGAACAAGTTGTTGGAGTATCTCTTTTTCTTTGTCAAGTGCCATGTTTTCCCTATGTTCTTGTATCATCTTCTTTTGTATGGCTTTTCTCTGACATAGCACTCCAAACTCTTGAAGTTTGTCACTGTCCAAAGTGGTAATATCCTAGTTTGGAACTTCAGTCATCTCATCTAGTGTCACAGCCAATATATCCTTCTTTACTATTTTCTTCTTCTTCTTCTTTGGCTGGGTGGTAGATTGATGTACCACCATCTGTAAAGCATGAGATTGGGTTGACTTGGTGGGTGAGTGTTGAGAAGATGAAGCATCCTTGTGTATCTATTTTGAGTCCACCTGCCGGTTTGGTGAAGACATCTCCTCATGTGCCTTAGGTGTATAACAGATATGTTTTCTTTTAGTTTTGTCCTTTCATCTTGCTTGAATCCTTCACTTTTCTCTTTTTCTTCAACCTCTTTCAATGTATCATCATTTTTATCATCTATCTCTTTGTTTTGATCTTTTGATACATTTTGCTGATCATCGGTTGCATCCTTTATTTCAGTATCTGTATCCTTGGGAGTGTTGGATGCACCTTTTTTATCATCGGTACCCATATCCTTGGGTATATCATCATCTTTCTTAGATGATTTATCTTGACTTAACTTTATATCAATAGCATCTATTAATATTTTCATATTTGTTGGTGTATTGACTATTGCAGTGTTAATAGCTATGTCTTGTCTGTCGGTCTTACCCTCTGCAGTATTGATGTCTTCATATTTTTGAACCTCTACTGTAGGGTATTTTCCTGTAATGGTATCAACAATGTTGTTTAACCATGAATCATCATTTATATCAACATCTAAGTTACCTTTTATTGATAGTTCTTCTTTGGTAGCTTCTTCATCCTCCAAGTTTATGTGGAGGAGGCTTGCTGGGACTTGATCATTTTTACCATCTTTTGACCAGTCCTCATCTATAACATTAGTTTGTTTTTGGCCTGTGATCTGTACCTCTTCACTATCCAACTCAACTATTGAGTTACCTATTTTGTTGATAGGTTCCTTTTTAGGATTGCTTTCCTCATCAGGATTTAGTATTCCACTCCATATCTTGTGAGTGTCTTCTTCCAGTTCTATAAGTTGTTCTCTTAGAAATTTTAAAGCTCTCAACTTGGGTGAGAAGCTTTTTGCATATTTCTCCATGACTTCATTGATTTCCTTTCTTGTTGATTCAGGAGGCATAAGAGAGACCAGTACTCTTTCTCTTATCCTCTTCTCCTCATGGAGTGCAAAAGTGAATCTAGAAGATATTTTATCTAATAGTTCTTGTGGAACATCTTGTGAAGTGAAGTACAGTGGGACATAATATTGTTTGCACATCTTGGCAATGAGTGCATCTTCAATTTTATTTTATTCTACTATATCCCATTTTAACCAATTCCTAATTTTTGGATGTCTAACAGATCTAGCTTCAGAAATAGACTTACATATGTCGTCAATGTCTTTAGTTGGAGATGTAACCTTTGCTTTTTCCTTTGCAAGTTTTATAGCATCAGGTTGATCCATAGCTGACTCCTCTAAGTCTTCATCATTATGAACATATTTCCTCCTTTTGACAGGTGCCCTAGCTGGTTGTTTTGCCTGTTGAGGTGCAGGTTTCCTCTTATACACCTTCCCTTTTACCATGGGAGAAGGAATTGCATCCTGTGTTGTTTGGCTCCTTGTTCTAGACTTCTTAGGTGGAGGAGGAGGTGGTGAATCAGACTTCTCTTCCTCTAATTCTTGTTGCTCTCTTGTATCACCAATGGGAAGTTGTTCCTCGGTGAGTTCCTCCTTATTATTTTGTTCCTCTTCACCTTCTTCTTCTTCTTCTCCTTCAGAAGATATTTTCAAGTTATTTTTCAAATTCTTTACCATTCTCTTTGACTATTTTACAACCTTCTTGACAACAATATTTGACTTAATCTTCAGTTTGGCTTCCTCATAGGGACCAAATCTCAATTTCTTGTTGTCTATGGGTTCATTTAACAATGCCTTGATGCATTCATTTGCTAATCCTATTTTGATTTCATAATCCAACTTTGAAAGCCATGATTTCATTGGAACTACTGCTTGTATGTAACTGAAATCTGTATCCACCATAAAACATATCTCTTCTCGGTGTTCCTCTATCAGACTCTCAGGAATTCTAGTTCTTGCTTGTAGCATTTCCTTAATGTTTTTGAAATATTCATGCATTACATTGTCAAAATCTGTACCAAGTGATTCTATGAATTCACTGATCTAAATGGTAATGGGTCTACTTGTGTCCCATGCAACTTTTTCTATGGAAGGAAAGTATTCTTCAAAGTAAAAGAATATACACATTATGAGGGAACCAAACTTACATGTTTTTGTCCTTAAACACCTTAATGTGCACATGTTCTCCTCAAATTGATGTAATAGGATCTCTGTAAGATCCATCTTCTTCCGCTGTTTGATAATCTTGTATGATGTGCTCATAGAAGTACTAGATATGTTGTTCATTCTGCTTGCTTGGAAGATTTTGTATCCAACAAAACATGCTCCAAACTTTAGCTGTGTGTCGGTAATGGTGTTGACCTTAAGTGCCCTTTTATCGGATTTTGCACCAGTTAGTTTTTCAACTTCTGTCAGAGATGGGTGTTTGTGAGCCTATGGCTTATCAGTTGTAGGGTAACTAGTAACTGCATGTATAACATCCTTTGTTATAGATTTTGGCTTGTTTAGCCATGGAGCCTTGTCGTGAACTCTGCTAAGAATGATTTTAATCCATTTTATCTTGAAAACCCTAGGAAAATGTAGTGTATTTGTGAGTCCCTTTACTTCCAAGTGTTTATGCTCTTCTTTGAGCTTTCCAGCATCATCACAAAGTGCTGCATAAGTGTTATCAAGGTCTAGATCTCCTATCTCTGAGATCTTGCAGTGAATGTAAGATCTTACGTCCTCTACTAGCAAAACCCTAGGTGGGATTTGAGAGAATGCTCCGGAATCATCTGGTTGAGAAGCTATTTCAGGGTGTAATTTATACTTAGGTTCAGCACATGCTCCTCTATTGACAAGTCTAAAGGGTTTCTTCTTGTCATCCTTAATTTTCTCTACCCTAGAGGTCGATGCCATCATATTTGCAATTTAGGGCTTTTCGCAAAATAAAGATAGTTCTATCAGTGAGTGTATTAGCTTACTGATTCTCTGTGATTGCCTGTGAATCTGAATGCTTCATGTTTGACTTCTACTGGGTCAATTTCCAATCTACTCTCAAATTGCTTTGGTCTACTCTGCTCTGCTAAAAAATTGCGGGTGCAAAAAGTGAGCTTACTTGTCAGGCTTTTATACCCTTTTGTGCCCTAAGTTGTCATAAATGCTTACCAACTCGTCGGTTTATGAAGACTACTTTTTTCGCTAAAGACATTCATAATACTGCCAGTGTCTATGCAAAGCATCGGGGTTGCTATCAGTTTTGGAGAATTCACCGATGCTCGTCGGTGAGGTTGCGATGACAGCTTTTGTGATTCAGTATTCACCAATATCTATTGGTTTACACTTAGCTTGTGTAATTATTGATACATTCTTATAAGTAACGCTGACTTTTTCTGTGTGTGTTCATTGATGCATATTGTGCCCAATAACTGATGGTTTCTTTTCAACAGTTTAGCACATAACAATATATTGCATCTTTATTCATGCCTATATTACAATATGAACTATGTATAATGGAACCGATGCATAGTAAAACTTGTCATAATGTAGTTCCATACTTGCTACTGCAATCTAGTTAGATGTAGTGATGTCACCAGATCCAACGGATGGGGTGTCACCATTTGCATTGCTTGTTCCAGCACCTTCAGTGTTTTTGGATTTTACCCACATCTTGTTTCTCATTCTTTTGATGTCATCAATGGTATTTCCATTGGGATGTGTATTTGTATCTGTCAGTCGGTCTTTGCAATCTTTTATCACATGTCCAACCTTGTGACAATGTAAACATGCCATACCTAGACTAGACCATCCTCTTGACCTTCTGGTCCACTTTCTCATATAGTTGGCAGCAATATGACCATACCTTCCACATGCTGTGCAATTTACCCATGTGTTATAGTCCCAAACATATGAGTTACCTACTCTTGCTGGTTTGTAGCTTTTATCATTCTCCTTTGGAGTCCATGCCTTGTTATTCTTTT
>MU223440.1:501749-516978 GCA_018584345.1 Thuja plicata | reverse complement strand
CATTCCTTATGTGTATGCCCATTCATCTTTCATGTAGGACAGTACTTGTCCATATAGGTTTTTCTCTTTGGATTTATCACTTTGGATCTACACTCATGTGCCTTGTGTCCTTTCTTTTGACATTTATAACAATTACCAATAAAAGTAGATTGTGCTTAAGAAATACCTTTCATTTTGCTTCTGCAGATGTTTGAGGTGTGGCATGGTTTTCCATAGTGATTGCATGACAGTTTCTTGGATCTTGGGGTTGTGAAAGAATTCCTCTGATCTGGTTGATTTGAGGATTCACCATTCTCATTGTACCCTAATCCTGTGTAGTTGTTGACTCTTCTTTGTCCATCAAGAAAATCATCCATCCTTTTGTTGCTATCCTTAGCCTTTTTGATTAATTCATCGTGTTGATTTTGGAATTTGATTTCATGCTTCAATTTTTCATTCTCTTCTCTTAGCTCACCTATGATCTATATTCTTTCAATGAGTTCTATATTTAAACTATTTGCTTCTTGACTCATAAGAATAATCTGGTTGGTAACCTCATGGTGATGCTCATTGAGTCTTAGAATTTTTTATTCTTTCTCTTTTAGTTTCTCTATAATTTTCCTCCTATTATCAATGGCTAGTGTTCTTTAATTTTCAGCTTTTCTTGCATCATTCATTACATCAATCATTTTTACCATTTGAGTTACTTGACCAATTTGTAGCATCTTGATTTGATCTGTCAAATGTAGATTGATCTCTTGCATACTTGTAATTTCTTCAACTGATGCGTCTGAAGCTTTGCTCAATGATGATTATGATGTTTCAAAGTACTCTTGTATTTCTATTTCTTTGTAGTCTTACAAATTCAGCCTGGTTGCCATAATCTTTCTTTCATCAAGAAGTTGTCTCAGTTTTATTTTTGCCTCCTTATACTGCTCATAGTTGATTTGCATTTGTAACTGCTCATTCTCAATAGTCATGTCCACTCTGAACTTGTCTATTACTCTAATCTTTTCTCTCAGTCTTTAAGCTTTTCAAGAGAGAGACTTAGCTCTAATACCAATTGTTGGAATTATATTGAGATGATGTGCTGAGAGGGGATGGGTGAATCAGTACCTCTAAAACTTTTCCTTGGTTATCCCATTAACCCTTAATCATCAGTTTGTAAATTATCTTATCTAATTGTTCATCTTTCTTTATGCATATGCAATCATATCATAAATTCTTTAGTATGTAACCATAATATAAACATTCATGAAAATAGATAACACATGACACAAGAAATGATATCAGAGAAAACTCTTATTAGGAAGTAAAAACTATGGTGGGGATTGTTACCCACAAGACTTCACTATTTGCAAATAAGAAGGGGCTGGTTAAGGCTTACATTTGATCACTTCTGATGACCTACCCTGTTAGGAGTATTATAGTGGAGACCTATTAAGATCTACTTCATTTGAAGCTTTAGCAACACTGTTAAGTGTGCACTTTGTTAAGAGATTTGGAAAGAATGGTTAAGGCCACCTTCTACAAAAGGATTTTAGATGTGATGCACTTGTTAGAATGCAACTACATAAGTCTTTGATCTGATGATAAATGAAATCTTTAATTTCTGATAACAAATCCTATAAA
The DNA here is from genome assembly GCA_018584345.1 of Thuja plicata. Taxonomy (NCBI): domain Eukaryota; kingdom Viridiplantae; phylum Streptophyta; class Pinopsida; order Cupressales; family Cupressaceae; genus Thuja; species Thuja plicata. The sequence goes on along the minus strand of MU223440.1, from coordinate 515,367 downwards.
GCTTCATACATATTAGTAATCATCCTTCCATGATTGAATAATACCTTTATCTACTTATTGGTAGCCTCTGTGTGTCCTTGATAACTGATGTATTCTATTTCTAACCTTTGCATGAATTCTACCTTCTACTCCTTAGATGCTCTTGGTGGCTATCAACAATAATGAATTCATATCTTCACAATTGAGTTTGAACATCTATTTATACTAAATTAGACTCAATTCTTGATTCATGCATAACAAGTTAACTCTAGATCCAAGGTATACAAATTGACCTTGATCTTTAGTTAGATATGTTTTAGATCCATTAGGATGCATTAAAACATTTACATAAAACTTGCTTGACCCTCAAGTTATGATTTAAAACAAATAAAAAATCTATAAATAGAATTACATTGCTTTATCTGTCGTGTAAAAATAAGATCCACAATTTGCAGGTTCTTTAATTGACTATCAATTATGATGGTCATTTTTCTTGGTCGTCGGTGTTCCTTTCTTGAACTTGTCATCGGGTATGCCTTTTCTATTCCTGTCGGGTTAGTTCTGAAAACTATGTTTCCGGTGATGCTTGTGGTCACCGGTGATGCTTGTTGATTCTATACTTAGCATTTTTCATGTGACCTTTGTATTCTGTCGGGTATGCTTGTTGTTTGACGGTAATTCTTGTAATCTACCAGTGATGCTTGTAGTCTAGCGGTAATGCTTTAGTCTTCTGGTGATCTCTATCAATGTTTTTCACTAAGTGTACTAATAGAAAAATAATGTCATCATCTCCGTCCTTGTCTTTTCCGTTAGGCAACACTGAAATTCTGTCTATCTGGTTACTTTGTGTTTTTCTCATCGAGAAACACTATAACTTTTCTCATCAGTAATGTTGTGCATTTCCTCATTGGGCAACAGTGTGACTTTGTTATTTTACTCTGACCGTTAGGTGCACTCCATCGGTGTATACAATCATTTAGTGAATACTTGACTTGTATGCATTATTGATAGCATAGCCTTGATTCATGAGTACTTTGAAGTCTTTGGCAGTATCTCCATGACCATATAGATTATATCAAGTTGACATCAATGACAATACAATACATTAACTAATTTAATGCCTTGCATGATCATCAACTTAACATCTTCAAACATTCAATCAGTTATATGTCATCAATTGTTTATTCCTCATTGGAAATTATTTATATCATTTCTACAAATTTATTTTTACATGGATGTTTCCCTTCCACTATTATGATGCATTGTTTCTATTGTCCCTTGACTCTTGGTTGACTTGAAGTAGAATTAGGGCATCTCAAGGTATGGGATATTTCAAATATCTAAACCTCCACAAGAGTTTACTAACAACATATTATGTTGTTATTTGCTTCTTTATTTCATGATTATGGTTTGGCATCATTGCCCTGAAAGCTCTCTTCAATATTGAATAAATACCTACCATGAGAATGATGTCCTTTTCCTATATGATGGAATTGATCCAAAAAATATTTTTATATTGAAGCTTATTAATGGAACCTTTAACTTTGTATGTTGTTATAACTGTTGGAAGTATAATAATGGGAAAACAAGATACAGAGAGGGGGGGGGGGCTGAATCAGATCTTAAAACTTAACCACTTAAAACAAATTGATCTACATTAATTCATATATGAATTGAACCTAACATCAGATAGTATCCACAACATTAAATATATAACTCGTAGCAGAATTTTGGTAACCCAAAAACCCAAATAGGTAAAACTGTGGTGGGGATGACACCCACAAAATCTTCACTACTGCAGCAATAAAGTGTGCATGTTAGGGATACAAAAGTTTGATTACAAAATGCAATCTACCTAGTTAAAGTTCTGTTCGGTTAAGAACTAAAGATCATTAAAATCTACCTTGTTAAAGGATTTCAACTTACAGTAAAATAAGAACTCAGCTAAGAGATTTAAAACGGTCTGCTAGAACCTCTTTTTTAAGAGATTTCACCCGATACACTTGTTAGAATGTTTCAAGTAGTGATCCTTCATTATGCACTCAGATGTTGATGATGGATCTGTTCTTTCCAATACCTTCTATGATCTCACAATCTGATATGTCTTTACTCTACTTTTCCACTACTCTGTTATTCTGCTTGATCTAAGCTTCTTCTCAAAACAACTCACTATTCATCTTTTATGAACACAACAACCTCTCTCTCTCTCTCTCTATCTCTGTGTGTGTGTGTGTGTGTGTGTGTGTATCTTTCTTCTAGGGTTAGAAGAAATCTTATATGTCTTTACGGATCTGGCAGTGAGATCTAGATCAACGATCAAGATCTATTATTTATGCCCCCAAGGCATTCTGATTTCCTGATTGGCTTCATGCCATGTATAGTATAAAAAAATTAAATGCATAATTAACTCAGTAGAAAAATATTAAATGCGTACATATGTCGGCCCAAATCTCATACAAGTCAGCCTAAACATTTCACATCAAAGTTTGAATCAATCCTGACATGTATACAAAAATTGTTCTACTCGACACTTAACATCTCTGTCGCTCGACACTTAATATTCTACTCGGCTCAGCATGATGTAACTCGGCAACCTAAAACTTTCTCAACAATGTTTCTCGGCCTTGAATGTTTAGCTTGGCCATAGTGATAACAACTAAAACTACCTAAGTAAATGACTAAGTGTTGGTCACTAATCATCAACAAAACTTAGGGATTAACAATCTCCCCCTTTGATATTAGTGGCAGAAACACACTTATCATTTCTTTCAATTCATTCCATCCAAAATGTTTCCTAAGTACACAATGTACTCCCCCTAGGAATGTACACAATACTACATACAAAATTTTACATAATATACATGCTTTCAAAAAAAATATTTACATTAATACCTGTACTGATCTTCTTACGCTGTATCCCCATCCGTCCTGTCAGATTCCCCCTTTTTTTTGTCACTGGTTGCAGGTGGGGTCAAGTTATACTTATCCAAAAAAATTTTATGAAGTTGTAAGGTGGATGCAAATGCAGTTTCCCAACTATCCTTAACAAACTTCATAATCTCTAATTTGACTTCTAGCTCAGCAGCTAGACTTACTAAACTTTTTGTAGTGGAGAGATGCAAATTTCTCTTAACCAATTCTTTTGTAGCTATAAGTTCTTTCTGAATTACCTCCAGATGAGGTATCATGTTTGTCTAGATAGTAATCAATTTGGTCCTAATCTGACCATCTTCAGCAATGAGCTCGGCTATCCTTCTTTGTACATTTGTCAATCTGTTAAAATGTAAGGAGCTAGTGCTAGCATCCATATGCAGTGAACTTCTAGTTGACTTTTAGTCTAATTACAATTTCTATATGGCTAATAGATTATCCTTTGTGAAGAATTCAACATCACATAACTTCTTATACAAAGAATAAACATTAGTTGCAACTTCCTCCAAAATTTCTAAAAGAGAAGAAAGTTCAACCTGCTTTACCACAATCTCTCCTGAGATTTTTGCCAGTACTTTGTTCTCAAATTTACTCTCGGACCATTGCAATAAATTTTTAGTCGATTCAATGTTGTCATCATTCACCTTTTGTACAATATGAACTAACTGTTCAAGAATAGGAGCGTGAGGATTGTCATCTTCCATGTCAAAAGTTTTTACAAATATATCCTTGATGTCATGTAACACCTGCTTTTGCTTCTGCTCTCTTTTCATTTCTTCCTGCCTTTTCTTCCTCTTGAGTAATTCTTGAAGAGTCTCAATCTATTCATAAGATAAAACATTGGGATCCCATGGTAGAATAACAATAACTTCATCTAATGTGACATTATGAGTGGGAGACTTCTTCCTCATGATTTTCCTCCTCTTAAGTTCTGGTGAGCTACAGCTCAGCTTTGTTTCCTCAATACCTTTTCCTGTATGAGTAGTAATCACCATTACATTTTCCAATTCAGTCAAAATTGCATGTTGATAAGGTGTACCTCCTATTTTGAGTCCAGTGGTAGTAGATGAGGTCGAGTGTGGTAAACCAATCAACACTTGCACTGCCTCTTGTTCCTTAGGTTCATTTTTAGTATCCCTCATCTCCTCACCACTATCTAAGATTGTTTTTACAACCTCTAAAATAGGTGAATTCTGTGTAATTACCTCTTGTTCATCTGTTTTCTCCTTTTCTACTTCCTTTGGTTCAATTTTATCCTCAGGTTTCTCTTGATTTCTCTCTTCATCTTCCTATGTACTCTTCTCTCCTTAAGCCTTAGTAGCCTTTATAGGCAATTCTATACTTGTGTCTCTCAGCTCATCCTGACCCTCGACATCCAAATTGCTAGAGTCATCAATTGTGACATCAATTGGACTATCTATTGTGAGATCAACAATGTTTACTGTCTCTATTTGTTCTTTTGGTTCTGCTCCAGTCTTGTCAGACTCAGTAGCAATTTTCTCTTTTTCTTTCTGTGGTGCAGGGGTGGTTCCAATTTATTTAGTCTTTGGCTCAAATGTTCCTTCATCAGTCTTCTTCTCTTTTGGAGTAATCAATCCAAAGATTTCCTTCCAAATCCTAGTACTCTATTGTACTACACTTTCAATATAATTTTTCAAATTAGCATAACCTCTCTATTTAGGTATGAATTTATGCTTATACTAAACAAATTTTTCTCTCTATTTCTTAGTCATCTCAGGAATGACTTGAGCTAATGTGCCTTCTTGAATATGTCTCTCAGTTGTAAGTGCAAATTCCCTTTTTCTAGATAGAAACTCATATAACTCACTCGGCACATTGTTTCCTATCTATATAGGAGTTAGCTTGAAATTGCACATCATATCTAATAGTGCCTCTTAAACTTTGTGCTTATCTTCTAACTTCAATTTCTCATATTTGATAAACTTAAAACCAAATAACCCTACAGAATTTCTCAAATTCTCACATACTTCATTAATATCAGTTGGTCTCTTGAATGATGTTGTTGGTATGTTGATGGGTTCATCAGTTTTAGTCTTTTCTTCATCACTTTCCAGATTCAGATGTAGTTTCCTTCTAGGTCTCTTTACCTGTTATCTCGGAACATCCTTTGTTGCAAATTTAGTCTTTGATCCAAAACTACTCTCTCCAACCTTCTTCTTTGCGTATACATTTGTTTTCACTGCTGGAGATGTAATAGTAGATGCCCTTGTCCTTGGACGATTAGCAATGGGAGGGGTAACTTTAGGTTTTGCTTGACTCAGCTTGGTTACCTTGGCTACTGCTGGTTTCTTTCCTTTTGCCTTAACAAGAATCTCTTCTTCAGATTCACTAACTTCTACTTCTTCTTCAGATACATTTTCTCCTTGTCTAGTAGATATGCCTAGAGGTTCATCCTCTAGCTCCTCATCACTCGAAAATCCAACCATTTTCTTCCGATTTTTCACAATCTTTTTCCTCTTTCTCTCCATGGTTCCTACCTTCAGATTCATAGATATCTTTGCCTTAGCTTCATCATAATTTCCAAATCCCTTTGCTTTTGTATCAATCTCTTTGCTAGGAGTGTTGTGATAGCTGCTGATGTTTCATCAATGTTAACTTCATAGGGAAATGACTCCAGCCATGATACCCTAGGTGTCACAGCCTGAATGTATATTTAATTTGTGTCAAATAGAAAACATATCTCCTTATAGTGCTTTTCCACAAGTGAACTAGGAATTCTAGACCTCAACCTCATTCTCTTTTTGAATTCCACAAAGTAGTTTCCCATAATACTATTGAAATTATTGCCTAATTACTGAATACATTCACTAATCTGCACAGTAATAAGTCTATCCTTCTTCCAAACAATATTTCCTAGTGTAGGAAATGACTTCTATACATAGAAGAATATGCAAAAAAGTAAAGATCCAAACTTACATGATGAGCTTTTAGCTTTTTTGATCGATAGTATGTTCTCAGATAGTTGTGTGAATTGCAGCTCGGCAAGGTCATAGGTGTGATTCTTCTTGACTATCTTCCATGCTTGGTCCACAACTATGCAGGGAACACTATATAGTCAGCTCAACTAATAGAACTTATGTGCAATCACTCTCACTCCAAAATCAAGTTTTAAATCTTCAATTGTAGAGATATTCATACCTCTATTGTTCTAGACATATCTAGTGTTAGTTTCTATCTCTTCTTTACTTTGATCTCTTATTGTTCGCTTTCCACTGATAACATGATATCCAGTTACTCAATGAATAATATCTTTAGTGATCCTAACTAGTCCATTGTCTAGCCACATATGCATATTATGAATTTGGCTTAGAACAACCTTGATCCATTCATCCTTGAAGTTTGGCAGAAAATCTAGGGCACGAGTTAACCCTTTGTCGGCTATATGCTTGAATTTGTCTTTTAGAACTCCATTTTCGCACAACTTGCTATAGGATTTACTCAATTCACTATCACCTACTTCACCGATCTTAACCATCTAACAAGATCTAACATCATGGATCATAAGTACCTTTGGTGGAATAGATGAGAGGGCTCCATTCATATCACCTAAAATTGCACTTTCGGGAATGGCTTGAAAGTTAGGAGGTGCACATGCATCACTTCTTACTAGCTTAATTTGTTTCAACTCCTCCTCCATTCCTTTGAATGGTGCAGAAGAAATTGCAGCCATAATCTCTAAAATTACGGTTTGAAAATGAAGAACAGGATACCTCGGCGAGTAACACTTCACAATGTTCACCTTAGGGTTGCCGACGGCACGTTGACGAGATTTTTGAAACAAACTTTACTAAGATCAATTATGCAACTTCTTCGATCGCTCTCTGAATACTAAAAATCACAAGGTAAAATGAAGAATAAACTGTTCATCCTTATATAGAATCGAAAGGTTAAGGTAGGTAAGCAATGAATATTCTATCCATTAGGTTAGTGCAAACTAGCTATCATTGGCTGACTAACACAACTTACATACCACTCAACTTACCATACACGGCCATCACAAAACTTACTCAGCCAACCAACTAGACACCTATAGTGCAGTTAACTCTTCTCGGCACTTGTCACAAACATGTCCTGGTGCATCTCATCATATGCAGATATGGACTTTAGCACATTTACATGTTAGGAATTGATGTAAGATTTCAAATTTAAATGCAGTTCCTTACATACCTCTATTTCTCAGTTAGAGATGGTGTGATCACCTGATCCATTGGATTGGGTGACCTCGGCTTCAGTGGTTTCACTTCTGCTCGACTCTATTTTCCTTACCCATGTCTAGTTCATCTATACTATTATTTTCTCAACAGTAGGAGCATGTACTCTTGTCCTACACTCTCTCTTAGTGTGACCAGTCTTCAAACAACTAAAGTAGACTAGGCTTCCATTCATCCAACTCTTAGATTTCCCTCTGAAATGTGTCTTTAAGCAATCTTCAGGTGCATGTCCATATTCTTCATAGTAATGGCAACTCTGCCTTGTATTATAATCCCAGTTGTAAGTTTTTCCTTTCCTAGGTGCTTTTGTTTGTGTCTTTGATGTCCATTGTTGTTTAGCATTGGATCTACAGTCTTGTGCTTTATGACCATGTTTCTAACACTTGTAACAATAACCATTAAATTTTGGTTTGGGAGGTGCATCACTTTCTTGAGCCCAACATTCATGTGCTTTATGTCCAAATTTCTTGAAATTAAAATAGTAACCATTGAACTTAGGTTTAGGATTGGACTTACCTATCTTGCTTTGGAAAATGCTTGTTGTATGACCTAGTTTTCCACAGTGGTGGAAAATAGGCTTGTTGTGCTTTGTCTTTGCATTCCTCCTTTCACCATTCTTAGATGATTCTCCTTTCTTAGTAGATGTTTTTGGTTCAGTGTGACCTAATCTAGAAGAATCTTTTGGTCTTCTTGATGCTTCCAACAGATTCTCAAAATGAGTCAAAGCTTCATTAGGTTTATTCAGCCTTTCATTTAGTTCCTTCTTAGATCTCAAATCATCTTTCAATTGATTGTTCTCAGATCTTAGATTCATCATTTCCATATCTTTCCTACTAATTTACAGATTTGCAAGTAGAAGTTGATTTTCCATGTCAACCTGATTGATTGTCATCATTTGTACATCATGTTTCCTTTCATCAAGTCTGACAGTTATCACTCTTTTTTCTTCTTCTACCATAGCTTTGTCATCTTCATCTTTCTTCTTTTGTTCCACTACTTCACATAGTCTCACTGTCTGCATTTCTTGTTCTCTTTTCAAGTTTCTAACTTCTTCACATGGTACATTGTTCTTTTCCAGTAGATCTGCAATTGCTGCATCTCTCTTAGTAGAATCTCTATTCTAAAATAGATTTGCAGTGTCATCTTCCTGATAATGAGTATCATTCATTTTTTTGGCCAAATCTTTCCTAGTTGTCAATGATTTCTTTAATTCCTATCTTGCTATCTCAAGTTGATGTAATGCTAGATGAATCTCGATCTTCTAATTCTCAATGACTTTACCCAACTTGTAAACCTCCATCTCAAGATTTGTACTCACAAGCTGATTAAAAGCTTTTGTAGGAGAACTGCGCTCTAATACCAATTGTTGGAATCACAATAATGGGAAAGAAAGATGCTGAGAGGGGGGGTGAATGAGATCTTAAAACTTAACCACTTAAAACAAATTGATCCACATTCATACATATATGAATTTAACCTAACATTAGACAGTATCCACAACATGAAATATATAGCTCATAACACAGATTTTTTGTAACCCAGAAACCCAAATAGGTAAAACTGGGGTGGGGATGGCACCCACAAAATATTCACTACTGTAGCAATAAAGTGTTCTTGTTAGGGCTACAAAAGTTTGATTACAAAATGCAATCTACCTGGTTAAAGGTCTGTTTGGTTAAGAACTAAAGATCATTACAATATACATTGCCAAAGGATTTCAACTTACAATAAAGTAAGCACTCGACTAAGAGATTTAAAATGGTCTGCTAGAACCACTCTGTTAAGATATTTCACATGATACATTTGTTAGAATGTTTCAAGTAGTGGTCCTTCATTATGCACTCAGATGGTGATGATGGATCTTCTCTTTCTAATACCTTTTGTGATTTCACAATCTGACATGTCTTTACTCTACTTTTTCACTTCTCTGTTATTCTACTTGATCTAAGCTTCTTCTCAAAATAACTCACTGTTCATCTTTTATGAACACAACAACCCTTCTCTCTCACACTGTATCTCTCTCTCTCTGTATCTTTCTTCTAGGGTTAGAAGAAATCTTATATGTCTTTATGGATCTGGCAGTGAGATCTAGATCAATGATCAAGATCTATTATTTATGCCCCCAAGGCATTCTGATTTCCTGATTGGCTTCAGGACATGCATAGTATAAAAAAATTAAATGCGTAATTAACTTAGTATACAAATATTAAATGCATAAATATGTTGACCCAAATCTCATACAAGTTGGCATAAACATTTCACATCAAATTTTGAATCAAACCTAACATGTATGCAAAAACTATTTTTCTCAACACTTAACATCTCTGTTGCTTGGCACTTAATATTCTACTCAGCTCAGCATGATGTAACTTGGAAACCTAAAACATGCTCGACAATGTTGCTCGGCCTTAAATGTTTAACTTGGGCACAGTGATAACCAACTAAAATTGCCTAATTAAATTACAAAGTGTTGGTCACTAGTCATCAAAAAAACTTAAGGATTAAAAATAACATCATGTTCCTTTCACTAATTTAAGGTTTTAACAACTTTGTTCTTCATGTTTTTGAAAGTGGACTCATAGTCCATGAATTCCATTCCTTTCTTGTTCATGATATTTGTCTTTTCTTTAACAATTTTTTTGTGAGGCCTCACCCCGACCCATCACAACTTTACTGCTCGATCACACTTTGACACTTTATTTTTTGATACATTGATACACTTTTGTTATCCTAACAGAGATTCGTCATATTATGTTATGATGATGATTATATTGTGTGGATTACATTTTGATATGGATTAGACCTAGAACAGGTGGTTGATTTTGATTATATATGTTTAGATCAGTGAATTGATGAGAAGACCAAGTCATGATTAGACTTGACTATTTTATGGATGTTATGTCATGGTGATTAAGGAATTCTTATGTTTTAAACATTTATGTATGAAAATTTCAATTAGAGGCTTAATTCAGCTTATAGATTAATGTTGCAAGTTATAAATTGAAAATATATATTACATGTAATTTTATCATCTTGGACTACTGATGCTCAAAGTTTAGTGTACAGGAATGGGAACCATGGAATTTTTTAGAGAATCAGGGCTAAACACATGTTTATTGAGTAAGCCAAGGTTTAATCCAATAAGGGGTTGAAACCTCATTGTAATGTGACCCTTGTTTTAAATGTAATCTGAATGACTGTCAATAATTTAAATTTATGTTGTTATTTGGACATGTCATTTGTGAATGTGATGTGTATTTTGTTTGGTGTCACTTGACACTTGTGTTGTCCATGTGGATAGTGACATGTCAATTAGCGCTTGGGAAAGAATCACTTAACCTTATAGGATATTATATTAATCACTTGCATATAGATGCCTTGTAAGGATCCCATCATGTCGGAACTCAGATTTGATCTTTAGGAGTACTTTGGAGGGATTAAAAGTGACCCTAGAGTGTATTTTTGACAAAAAATAGTTAACCCTAAGGGGGTACCTTGGGTTAGGCTTGGTTTTTACCTATGGGAGAAACCTAGGTTACCATTATGACTCTCCAAAATGCCTACTTTTCAAAAGTGGCGAAAATAGAGATGGTCTCTTGCATCTAACTTGTCCCACACTCCTTGCTAAACTCTCAATTAAGAGGGGAGACAAAAAGGCTAGTTGTCATATCTCATCATTTCTAGTTCTTGAGTACACTTTTGGGGGTCTTTATAGAGGGTTTTGAGAGACTTAGTGGGTGTTCACCCACTCTCTAATTTTAGAGACAATTAGTGTTTTGGAAGGAGGAAAGATAAGGAATTGGGCTCTTCTCAAGTTTCATTTTTTCCATAACACATTTGAAAGGTTGGTTTATCTTGCCATGGAGTGCTTGAATTGTTGCAAGAAAATTTGGATGTATTGTATTATGAATATGAAATCTTGTATGGGATTCATGTATGTAATCTTGTGAAGTGTTGTAGTATGTAAATTTTGTTGTCATATTTTGGATTTTTGTATCAACTTTTGTTTCTTTAGATTGGGAGTGTTGTTCATGGGAGTTAAGGCATTACTCACCCTTTGGGAAGGGAAGAAGTGGCCTTGGGTGAAGGGGTTAGTTGGGCTCTCCATTGCAATGAGAGTCTCTTCTCTTGGAGAAGAGGGATAATTTCATGGAGTATGGGCTCTATGAAGCCATGTTTGAAATATTATGTTTTGGCTTAGAAATGGCCAATGTAAATATGGAAGCAATGTCAATGTAGCCTTGGAGAGGCATGGAGAAAAAACTCTTGTTGATAAATTTGGAAATTTTAATAGCATTCTCCTCCTTGGAAAAGCCCACCTTCACCCTACTTCAATGGGTTTGTAAAACTCATTTGTGAGACCTTGATTGAGAGTTTATTGTTGTTTTTGTGCATAGCAAATGTTGTAAGAATTTGGATGTGAAACCTTGTTTAGCCTTGGTTCTCCAAGCTCAGGGGTGGCCTCCTTGAGGCCTTGGTTGGGAGGTAAGCTTCCCATGGTATCCCTCATGAAATTTGCAGGTTTTTGAAGTCATGAAGATGGTGCAAGAAGGTTGAAAGAAATCCCTATTTGGGGGTAGTTGTGTGCAAGCAACTCCAATGTTGCAAAGTCACTCTTGTATTGAAATTCATTTTTTTGATTGTTGTAATGTTCAATTTTTGAAGCTTCTCAAGATAGATGTGGACGGATCTCCTTCTTTATGTAATGATTTATTAAAGAAAAATATGTTGTGTACCATCTAAGTATTGTGTAAATTTTATCATCTTGAAGATGTTGAAATGTAGATGGTAAGATTACCATGATGTAAAAGATAGAATCTTTAGTTCATGATTATTGCATTTTGATTCCTAAAAGAAAAGAAATTAATCATCCATGAATAAAATGACACCAAATATTGAAAGGAAAGAACAATAGTGTAGTTTCATTCCCTACAATCTTAAGGAATTTTTCATCTTGAAACCTCCATAGATTCAACTCTCTTCAAACCAAAAAAAAAAAAGAATCTCCATTTCCTTTGCATCTCTTGTGAAGAAGAAATATCCTTGCTATCAACAACAAATCCAATTAGTTAGCATGTTAATATGAAATTAAAAAAATACTATTGGTTCCTCTTGTATATTGTTCAATAAATCTATCCTTATACACACTATGATCTACTGCAAAAAATAAAATAAAAAAAAAAGAACCAAACAAAAAAAAATGTAAGAACTTATAACTAAAGGCCCATAGCACTTTCTAGAATTTGAGCAAAATGCTCTCTAGAATTTTCATGGGAAAGGAAATATTCTCTTACCACAGAGAATATTCCTTTCCCAAATGTGCTTCCCTCTAATTAAATTTGAAATCATATCTCAGTAATTTAAACATGCAATTTAATCCTAATTACTAAACTAAACTCACCTTGTTCTTACCCCTCTCGTGGTCCACACCTCTATGTCTTACCTTTTTTCTTAAATATTGTTGTGCTAAGTAAAAAAAAAAGATAAATTAAATCACTTTATGAAAAAGGGATACACTATTTGGGATGCGCCACCCTTTCCCTTGCTGACATGCTCTGCAAAAATCTGACATGACCTTTTTCCAAGGTCAAGTCCCTTCTCCACTTTCAAAATTCCCTTAGGAGATGGAAGCCTTGGTTGGTGGGCCCTGCAGATTTTCCCTTCACTTCCTTCTTGTTTACTGTGCTCCCTTTTTGGAGGCTAAGTGTATACCATGAAAAAAAATTTAGGAGGAAAGTAGATGGGTTGTTGGGTGGGCCCCAAGGAAGGTCATGTCATCCTGTACTCTCCCCATGGCGGATTTTGAAACCTATGCATTCATTTGTTATGTAAAAAGAGACTTTTAGTTAGTGGTTAGTTAGGGGTTAATACCAAGTTAGATTAAATTGCTAGATAGGTTGGTATGGGTAGATTGTGATAGTTTAATTTAGTATACTCTTTATTGTTTTCTTTTATTCTGAATTTTTGAGTAGCATGTGATGCATATATAGAATGATTTAATATTGTAGTTATAATTTAGTGGTTAATTAGAGATCATTTGATAGTTAGGTTAGTTTAACAAGTAATTTAGTAGATGGTCAAGTTAGTTAATGAGGTCAAATTCCCTTATGTTTCTTAATCCTTTTGTGTAATATTTTAGACATATATATATATATATATATAAACTAATTCTATGAAGTAGCATAAATTATTAGGTAGATAACTTTGTGTTTTGAGGATGATTGAATTTATTTGTTGGAAACAATTGTTTAATTGTGTGTTATCCTTGATGTTACACAAATGTCATATCAGTCATTAGACAGAGTCTATCGAGTTAAGAATGTCATATCAGTCATTAGACAGAGTCTAGCGAGTTAAGAATGTCATATCAGTCATTAGACAGAGTCTACCGAGCTAAGAATGTTCAGCAAGGCAGTTTACCGAGTCTACCGAGTTCAGACGGTAAGAGAAGCAATTTACAGAGTCTACCGAGCACT
>MU223440.1:452932-469649 GCA_018584345.1 Thuja plicata | reverse complement strand
GTGTACTTCCACTTTCAAATCACTATCTTAATGTATCTTTATTTTGACTGCCTTTGAATGGGATCTAGGCATTGTCACAAAAATCATGTAGAAGTAGATGATTCCTTGGATATTTCTTTGATAATTGTTACCTCCTATTTTATGAGCATCCTTTCATTCTCTGAGAACTACACTTGCTCTACATTGTTGTTATTCATGATCTATGGTATACATGAAAGTTCCCTCATGGACTATTTCACATCACCCATGTGATTAACTATATGTATTGTATAGCTGACTTGATGCGTCCACACTGTGTACTACCATTATTAACCATCATCATGGGCTCAACCCTTGTAGGATCCTATTTCACCCCAGATGTTGTAAATAAACATGACACTTTCACCTTCAAATAAAACACATTAAATATTAATGTTAAATTAGTATTAATAAATGTGTTTTATTAAGTATTAAATATTAATAGTGAATAATCATTATTAATATTAGTATTTAAATATGAAAAGATTGTTAATTAATAATTAACATGTGATTCATATTAGTGTGTTAGTATTAATTTTTATTTATGGAAATTCTATTGTTCTTTTAGTAATCTTAGATAGATTAATTTATGTATGGGTTTTTATAAATTAATTTATAGAAAATATATTCTTTTCTTATCATAAATTTAATTATATTGTTATTAGTTTTTATGTGCAATGGTAATTTATGGTTAGTTTTTATAATGTGGAAATTGTGCTTTCCTCTTGGTGTGGAATTAATTTCATTATTGTTGTATATTTGAGGAATAGAATGTCCTTAGGGAAGTATAAGAAGGCTTAGGATGTGTTTTCAGTCATTGTGTTCTTGATGTGGTTTCGGCTTGATTTCTATTAACCAAACCTAGCTTTGTAAGCTCGTGATTTTTATGAATTCCTTGAGATTATATTTTTATGCTATGATCGTTGTTGTTATCTCATAAGGAATTGGATTTGGTATTCTTGTATTTGTACCATTTTTAGATCAATGTGTGATCTTTTAGCTTAGGGTAGATTATATCATTGTATTGTAGGGGATGGCTTGCAATAAGTGTCAGGAGCCACAAGTGGCTGCCAGGATCAGTTATTGCATGTAATCTTAACAAGTGATAATATGATACATTAATAAGATATGGTTCCTCACCCATTCTTGAGTGTTAGTATAAGCTAAGATGGAGGATGATATGATGCTTTCCGCCTTAAGAGGTGTGTGTCTGGCATAGTAAGTGGCTTTGTCTATTTTAGGGGTCATTGATACCATGTATGGTCACTTCATTGTTGGGGTCCAAAGAGGCTATCGGGACAAAAATTAAGGGTTAGACGTATATGATGACACCTTCCTATATACAACTTATATTTCCTACATGTGTTGGTCACATCTGGATTTGTGATTTTTACCTTGTAGTATGTGCTACATCTTGAGATAGAGAGCTATCAGAATCCCCTTGCTTAGTTGTCACTTTCGTCTTCTTTTTTGTTATCCGAGTGCGGTCTATTGTTATCTCCTCAGCATGGTGGGTTGGAATTTAATAGTTCCACATGGATGAGTGGTAGTGATTCTTTTTTCCATTTGAGATTCGACGTTCTTGTACCAGTGTTAGATGATCATTTTATTCTTCTTTGGAATTTTTGATCTTATCATATCTATATTATAATCTTGTTGTAGTTTATAAAATGTGATACCTATTCTAGATATTGTAACATACTTTTATTAGATTGATTACAATATACCCTGCAACATGTGCAAAGGATGTGAGTGATCATGTGTACCTTATGGTTTCAGTTGATCCATTTGTAATTATTTATAGATGATGTATATGTTACCCATTTATAAATTTCTAACCTTATGTTTATGATTATCTGGTGTTGATATTTATCTTACACAATTTTACATCATGGAACCCTTGAGTTTTATAATCTATGCTTGGATTTGTTTATGTGAGTGTATTGTTATTGCTTCCACATTATTGTATGATCTTGTTGTGTAAACTTAAAAAAATAAATTATTATGTTAACTTAGTACCATGTTTTAGGTTAATCTCTCATGGATTCCCTGGGGAGGCATTACACATGACACTTGTACCTTCAAATAAATTAAACTCATTAGATAAAAATATGAAGTTATGATTTTTTTCATTTCGATTTCCTTTTTTATTTTGAAACATTATGAAATCTGATTATGCATTTTCTTATTTTGCATATGATTTTATGAGGATCCTTGATCTCTAACAAATTTTCTCTGTCCCCTATAGGCAACCTAGATTGTGGGGAAACTTTAGGAGCTAAGGAGTTAAAGATATCAATGTGCAACCATGGGATTCATCATTTGTCAGGCAATGATGGGTCCCCTCCTCTCTTTATATGTCATTTTTCCTATTTCTATCTTTATTTTTCATTGCATTTCAATTCATTCATTCATATGACTTGCACAGAAAACATTCTTTAGTACTTATGAATAGTAAAGCATATTCTTTGAAAATCAATGTATTTTCTTTCTTGTGTTTACATTCATTTTGAAATTGGAAACACTTAATGACACATAACTGAATTAATGAACAAAATAAAAGAAAAAAAACATGTTTACGACTTAGTATAGCTTAAACATACTCCAACTCTACCCGATTGACCTCTGCAAAACTGGGTAACAAGAACATGATTTTTAAGTTCTTCCCATGTAAAAATCCTATCCTTTGAAAGACACATTTTATCCCAATGTAGTTGAATAAGAATTCCTTTGTTTTAAAATTAGTGTTTCTTAATCAAAGCATTATATGCATCCTTAGAGATATACTCTCATGATTAACCCCACACCAAACTAGCTTGTTTTCACCACTTCAGAATGCTACCTTTCTAGTTTACAAAATGT
This sequence comes from Thuja plicata, assembly GCA_018584345.1. Lineage (NCBI taxonomy): Eukaryota > Viridiplantae > Streptophyta > Pinopsida > Cupressales > Cupressaceae > Thuja > Thuja plicata. The sequence continues at coordinate 466,769 of MU223440.1, read as the reverse complement.
CTTTTAATAGTTGTATATCTTTTCTTTGGAGTGATATATCTTTAGGGTAAGTGCAAGAAGTTTATCCCACTTATGGTGGACCTTTTACATATTCTATTTCAGAAAAATGCACTCAACAAAATAGGGCCGCATTAAAATGAAATGAGGTCATGTTTAGTTTTGAGGTGCCAAGCCTAAAATGAGATCACCTTTAGTTTTGTTGATGGGACCCTAGGCCTAAATTGGGTCGCATTTTTATACATTATAATTTTAAAAAAATGTGACCTTGTTTTATGGAACACAACCCATTTTCATAAACACGACCCTTTTATTAGCCTAGGAATAGCTTTGAGTTTTGGTTGTTAAGAATGCCTAGTTAACTAAACCATAGCTTTGGATCTAGTTTGACCTGCACATCTAAGGTCATCTCAATGTTCAAACAAAATAGGCACTTTAGACAAATATTTTAATATGTTTTCTATAGAATATTTGGATGAATAAAACCCATTTGAGATGAGACTATTTAGATTCCAAATATACAAATTTTTTTAAATGGATTAATTTTTCTATTTTTCAATTAATTTTTACTAAATCAGGTGCATAAACTTGAGAAAACATGCTCTCTTTTTATTTTAATAAATTTTTGGATTCTACACTTTTTTTTTTTTTTTATATGGCATCAAAATATAGATAATTCTATACACGTTAAAAACAATCAAAAATGATAATTTTAGGTTGAATTATGCTTGTTGTACATGAGGGGTTTTAAAAATGGCAATTACACAATAAAAAATTAATAAAAAATGTTTAAAAATATATAAAAGAATATTGTCATCAACCTTGAGTGTGCTACAAACCATTCCTCAAAAGGATTTAGAAAATAATTTCATTTAGGTCAAATTATGTTTTTCGTACACATGCATGGTATGTTGGAAGTCTAATATGGGAAATCAGTAATTGAGAGGGGGTGGAAGGGAGTGAATCAAATCTATAAAACTTCTACAAATTCTTAACTAATTGATTCAACCATGCATTCATAAACATAAACTGAAATGCTGTAAAGATCTAACATCTAATCATGAACACATAAAAAATATTTTGGTAACCTAGAAACCCTTGAAGGTAAAATGAGGGTGGGGATGACACCCACAAATATTCACTACTACAGTAATAAAGTGTGCCTATTAGGGCTACAAAGTTTGATCACTTCTAATGATCTACCCTGTGAGGGGTCTACCCTTTTAAGAGATTTTAGACTTATACAATATACCTTGTTAAATGATTTAAACCTACAACAAAGTAAGAACTCGGTTAAGATATTTACAAAGCCCTGTTTGGACCACTCTATTAAGAGATTTACCCTGATTCACTTGCTAAAATGTATCAATAATCAATCCTTCGGTCTGCACTACAAATTCTAATAACAGGTCTCATCTTTCCAACTCTTAACTGATCTCTCAATCAGATTTATCTATGTTCTTCTCTTCACTACTCTCCTCGGTGACTCTGTCTGGTCAATGCTTTAGATATGTAAAGTATGCATATATTTCTGATCTCAGCTCTTCACATCTGCATCCAAACATACGTGCCTATAGAAACCTCTCTCTCTCTCTCTCATTATTGTTAGGGTTTGAAGCATCCCATAAATAGATCATCCAGATCAAGATCAAGGATCTAGATTATTCATCTTTTTCCTCTTAGGCATCCCTAATTTTGATTTGTTGCATGGCTTGCATAGGGATCCATGATCATAAAATTGTTCATTCCTAAGTTTTGTTGATGATTAGTGACCAACACTTAGTCATTTACTTAGTGAGTTTTATTTGGTTACCACTATGGCCGAGCTAAAACAATTCAAGGCCGAAAAACATTTCCAAGCAAGTATACAGGTTGCTAAGTTCATCATGCCGAGCCAAGTAGAATATTTAAGTGCTGAGCGATAGAGATGTTAAGTGTCGAGCATAATAGTTTTTGCATACATGTGAGGATTGATTCAAAATTTGAGGTAAAATGTTTAGGCCGACTTGTATGAGATTTGGGCCAACATATGTAAGCATTTAATATTTATCTACAGAGTTATTTACACATTTAATTGTTTTATCCTATGCATGGCATGGAGCCAATCAGAAAATTGGAATGCCTTGGAGGCATAAATATTAGATCCTGATCGTTGATCTATATCTCACTAATAGATTCATAAATACATATAAGATTGCTTCTAACCCTATTATGAAAGATGAAGAGAAGGGTTGTGTGTTCATGTGAGATGAACAGTGAGTTTTTTTGTGAAGCAGCTTAGATCAAGCACAGTGACAAAGTAGTGAATAGCAGAGAAATGACATATCATACTGTGAGATCACAGAAGGTATTGGAAAGAGAAGACCCGTCATCATCATCTGAGTGCATAATGAAGGATCACTACTTGAAATATTATAACAAGTGTATCAAGTGAAATCTCTTAACAGAGTAGTTCTAATAGACCTTCTTTAAATATCTTAGCTGAGTGCTTACTTTATTGTAATTTAAAATTCTTCACAAATGATAATCTATAGGCTATAAATAAATTGCAATTAGACTTGAAGTCAACTGGGAGTTCACTGAGTATGGATGCTAGCACTAGCTCCTTACATTTTAACAAATTGACTAATGCACAAAGGAGAATAGCCGAGCTCATGGCTGAAGATGGTCGGATAAGGGCCAAATTGATTACTATTTAGACAAACCTGATACCTCATTTGAAGGTAATTCAACAAGAACTTTTAGCTGCAAAAGAATTGGTTAAGAGAAATTTAGATCTCTCTACTGCAGAAAATTTAGTGAGTCTAGCTGTCGAGCTAGAAGTCAAATTAGAGGTTATGAAGTGTGTTAAGGACAGTTGGGACACTGCATTTGATTCCACCTTACAACTTCACAAATAGTTTTTGGATAAGTACAAATTAACCCCACCTGCAATCAGTGACAAAAACAACGGGGAATCTAACAAGGATACATCGTAAGAGGAATAGTACAGGTATAATTATAAATTTTTCTTTGAAGGCATGTATACTATGTAAATTTTTGTATGTAGTATGGAGTACATTCCTAGGGGGAGTACATTGTGTACTTAGGAAACATTTTAGATGGAACAAATTAAATGAAATGATAAGTGTGTTTTTTCCACTAATATCAAAGGGGGAGATTGTTAATCCCTAAGTTTTGTTGATGATTAGTGACTAACACTTAGTCATTTACATAGGCAATTTTAGTTGGTTATCATTGTGGTCGAGATAAAATTATTCAAGGCTAAAAAAAATTGCTGAGAAAGTATACAGGCTGCCGAGTTACATCATGTTGAGATGACTAGAATATTTAAGTGTCGAGCTACAGAGATGTTAAGTGCCAAGAAGAACAGTTTTTGCATACATGTCAGGATTGATTCAAAATTTGAGGTAAAATGTTTAGGCCGACTTGTATGAGCTTTGGGTTGACATATGTAAGTATTTGATATTTATCTACAAAGTTATTTACGCATTTAATTGTTTTATCCTATGCATGGCATGAAGCCAATCAGAAAATTAGAATGCCTTGGAAGCATAAATATTAGATCTTGATCGTTGATCTAGATCTCACTAACAGATTCGTAAAGACATATAAGATTGCTTCTAACCCTATTATGAAAGATGAAGAGAAGATTTGTGTGTTCATGTGAGATGAACAGTGAGTTACTTTGTGAAGCAGCTTAGATCAAGCAGAGTGATAGAGCAGTGAATATCAGAGAAAATACATATCATATTGTGAGATCACAGAAGGTATTGGAAAGAGAAGATCCATCATCAGCATATGACTGCATAAGGAAGGATCACTACTTGAAACATTATAACAATTTTATCAAGTGAAATCTCTTAATAGGGTGGTTCTAATAGACCTTCATTAAATCTCTTAGCTGAGTGCTTACTTTATTGTAAGTTGAAATCCTTTCACAAGGTAGATTATAATGATCTTTAGTTCTTAACCGAACAAACCTTTAACTAGGTAGATTGCATTTTGTAATCAAAACTCTTGTAGCCCTAATAGGCACACTTTATTGTTGTAGTAGTGAAGATTTTTTGGGTGTCATCCCCACCTCAGTTTTACCTATTTGGGTTTCTGGGTTACCAAAATTCTGTGTTATGGATTATATATTTCATGTTGTGGATGTTATCTGATGTTAGGTTAAATTCATATATGTATTAATGTGGATCAATTTATTTTAAGTGATTAAGTTTTAAGATCTGATTCACACCCCCTCTCAGTATCTTGCTTTCCCAATATTGTACTTCCAACAAAAATAGCACATAATTAATGCATTAAATCTTTGTATATGATCATTAAATGCTCATAGAAGTCAGCCAAAATAGTTTTCCTTGGTGTTTGTGCCATTCCAAACACATATTAAAAATTTAGTTTACTCGGCAAAACAAAATATGGGTGCTCAGTCAATACTATGTTGCTTGACATAGTTGTATGTTGTCACTCGGCACTAATACTTCTATGTAACTTAGAAATCAATCTACTCGGCATCCATTGAGTACCCGATGACCTCTGATTTGCTCAGTAGTAACTACTGCTCAGTTTCAGCCTTAGTGAGATGGCTCCATGGCAGTGATGATCGACCAACCTGCCTTGAATATGACTAAGTGTGGGATACTAATAGACAACAAAACTTAGAGATCAACAATCTCCCGCTTTGTCATTAGTGGAAAAAACACTTTGTCATGTCTTTTGAATCCTTAAAAAAAAATAGCACTCAAAAGAATTCAAAATTCAGAACTCCCCCTAGGATTATGACTTGGTCTTTCTCTATAAAGAATTCACTATATATATAACATATGTATGTACATACTTACATTTCTCCTATTGAATCTATGAAATTTCCCGCTTGTTTTTGTCACTCTTGTGATATTTCTTTGTTGGGGTTTTTTTGGGCAAAGCATACTTATCCAAAAATGGTTTATGGATCTGTAATATCATAGCTAAAGTATTATTCCAACTTGTCCTTATAGACTCTAAAACTTGAAAATTGATTTCTAGCTCAACAGCTAGATCAATAAGAATCTCAACGATGTTCATAGGTGGATCTTTCTGTGATAGTTCCTTTGCCACTTTCACTTCTTTCTGCATAAACTCCAAGTGAGGTATCAATGTTGTGTAAATTGAAATTAATTTTTCCCTTATTCTACCATCATTAGCCATAAGCTTGGCTAATATCCCTTGGGCATGTGTCAATCTGCTAAAATGGAAAGATCTAGAACTTGCATCCATGCTCAATGATTGTCCTGATGACCTCAAATCTAACTATAAATTCTCTATACGCTGTTGAATCTCCTTTGTAAAGAATTATGTATCACATAGTTGCTTGTACAAAGAGAGAACATTCTCTATCACTTCTTCTAAATTGATGACCAGATTAGAAAGTGCAACTTGCTTCTCGTTAAGCTTTGCTCTGATTTTCTCAAGTACCTTTGTCTCAAATTTTCTTTTTAATCTTTACAGGAGTTTCTCATTTGCATCTATGTCATCTGTGTTTACCTTCTGAACAATATGAACCAATTTTTCCAAGATAGGTTCCTGATCATTGAGGTCTTGAAATTTGAATGCATCAACAAAGATTTCTTTGATCTCATGTAATACCTTCTTTTTTTATGTTCCCGTTTCAATTCTTCTTGCTTCCTCTTCTAGTTCAATAAGTCCTGCAAGATTAGCATCTTTTCATAAGATAAGTTATCAGTATCTCATTTTGGAATGACTCTAAATTAATCAAGTGTAACTTCAGAGCTCTTATCCTTCTTCTTCTTATGTTATTTATTCTTGCTTGGCTCTGGTGAGCTGCTACTCGGTATCTATTGAAGTTAAGAAAGATGATACATCTGTCGAGAAGATACTCAATACTTAGGAGTTAGTATCAATTAGTGGTGACACTAATATTTTTAAGGATGAGATAGTATCCTTAGGTTATTTTTTCTCCTCTATCTCAGAAGTATTCAAGTGATTTAGATATTTCTAGTGCAGACTTATCTTCTTGTTCTTCTTTTCTTTTATCTCCCTCAGTATTGTCTTCAACGTTTGCCTCGATAGGTAAATCTGGAATTAAGAGTGGCTCATTTCATTTTTCCTTGGAATTCAAACCTTTTTTTACCCCATCAGTTGTTAAATCTTCAATTGGTTCTTCCTCAACCTTATCTTTCTCCTCATCAATAACATCTTTCTTCAATTCTATGTCAGTAATTTCAGCTTCAAAATCATCATCTTTCATATCCTCAGTATTATCTGGTTCAGTGATGTCTTGTTTTTTGTCAAGCTCAATCTTCTTAGATGTTCCCTCATCTTGCTTATTTTTAACTATTCATTCAAAGATAACCTTCCATATGCTTTGGCTTTGCTGCACAACACCTTATAAATCATTCTTCATGATGCAAGAGCATCTTGGGTCCCTGGAAATCTTGCTCAACCAAAAATATGTTTACTGCATTTCTTTGTTTGTTCTTTGTTGCTCGGCTTCTGTTGCTTGGCATGCTTACCAAGTTGCTCAGTCATGTTTGTTTTTTTTTCTCAGTCATGCCCTTTCTGAGTTGGTTTATTTTTGGAGTTGGAGCTATGGCCGATTTCTTCATTTAATTTTCATGGCTGGATTTATTTGGGATCTATATTTGAGATTCATGTAGACCTAAATTTGGGTCTCTCCTTTGGGTTTTGAGGGCCGAATTCCTTGTTGGTCTCTTGTATATATTCTTTTGTATGTTATTAGTTTGGGAGAGCGTCTTAGAGAAAGAAGACAAATGTTAAGATATTGAAGATCTGAGATCTCTGTTGAAGAAGATTGAATTGTAATACATTTCTTTGTATATGGCCGTAACCAGGAAGGCCTTATAGCCTAGCATGTACTAGTTTTGATGATTTTATAATAAATATCCCTATATTCTCTTCTCCTACTATGTGTGTTGTGTTAATTCCACATTTTATCTGAAAGTTGGATGGTTTTGGGTGTGCCCTAGGCCTTGTCTCAATCATCCTTGCATTAGGTGGTATCAGAGTGAGTTGAGATCTATGGTTCCTTCTTGTAAAATCTAAAGATATTTTTTGTAGGGTGGAAGTTTTCAATCTGACCTACAATTGTAGAGAGTTTCAAGATGGTTCATGGGAGAGGAAATTTTGATCAAGGTCTAGCTGATATGATTAGACAGATGGCTGAAAGATTGGAAGCTTTTGAGACAGCCCAACATAGAGGAAGACATCTTGAAGATGTTAGTGATGATGAATTTGAAGATGTTCAAGGTGAAGTTACACCTGCACCTGTGATGGATCAAGAAGAGGAAATATTCCTGAGAGCTTTGAAAAGTTTGAAATCCACACCTTAGTTTAATCCTCCTGAGTATAGTGGAAAGTTAGATCCTGATGAATTGATTGACTAGATCACTGAGATGGAAAAATAATTTGAATATGAGAATGTTGCAGAAGATAAGAAGGTGAAGATTGCAAGCACAAAATTGAAAGGTCATGCATCCTTATGGTGGGAACATCTATAATTGGACAGAAAGAAGAAAGGTAAAGAAAAGATCAAGGTATGGGATAAGATGGTTAACAAATTGAAAGGCAAATTTATACCTTGTGATTATTAGATTAACCTAATCTGGTGAATGCAAAGTTTGAAGCAGAAGGAAAAATCAGTCAAAGACTATACTGAGGAATTCTACAGATTAGAAATTAGATCTAGACATGTTGAAGATGAAGTGGAAATAGTTGCAAGATACCTGAATGGCTTGAGAAGTTCCATACAAGATGAAATCGGTTTGGTCAAAATGGAAGGTATTGAAGAGGCATATCAATTTTCCCTAAAAGATGTAGAAAAGTTGAATAGAAGATATGAACAAATACAAAGAGGTAGAGGTGGTAGATTCCCTAGAGGAAGAGGCAGATCTCATAGTGAAAATAGTAGATCTGAACCAGACAAGTCAAATACAGACACTAGTCAAGACAAATGAAAGACTGAATGGAAAAGTGAAAATTCATACAAAGGAAGAGGCAATTATTCCAAAGGTGGATGTAGTAGAAGAGGGTTCCAAGTAACTTGCTACAATTATGGTGAAGAAGGACATAAATCCTTTGAGTGCACACATGCAAGAAAGAAAGGTGGTAACAGTAGCAAAAATGCATTAATCAAAGAGGAGACATCCAATGAACTTGAAAATAACCTCATGATCATAAGGATACTATGGAGTGAGAAAGATAAGCAAGATCCTATCAGGAAAAGTTTGTTCAAAACCAGATGTAGAGTTGTTGACAAGGTTTGGAAAGTCATTGTTGACAGTGGAAGCTTAGAGAATATGACATCTGAGGAAATGGTTGCAAATTTTCAGTTGGAAAGGATGAAGCATCCAAAGACCTATCAGATCTCATGGATGAAAGATGAGCATACATCAATGGTGAGTGAACATTTTTTTGTGAATCTGCAAATTGGAAAGTACGATGATAAGGTGTTATGTGATATTATGCCAATGGATTGTTGTCATATATTATTGGTTAGACCTTGGTAGTATGATACACATGCTATACATGATGGAAGGTTGAATAGATATTCTATTTGGGTTGATGGGAAGAAGCAAATTTTTTTTGCCTTTGATTTAAGAATCTGTTGATGAGTTGTGTACATCTGTAAAAGTTTGTCTGATGGAAGGTAGATAGTTTGTTAAAGATCTGAAAAGAAATGATATCTATTATGCTTTGATTCATAACAAACCAAGTAAGAATGTAGAAGATGGCATACCTACAGAAGTTGAGAAGTTGCTAACTGAATACAAAGAAATCATTTTAGATAATGTACCTGATGGTTTAACACCAATCAAAGATATTAGTCACTATATGGATCTGATTCTTGGAGCTAATTTACCAAACAAAGCACCACATAGGTTAACACCTACCGAGAATGAAGAGCTTAATTGACAAGTTCATGAGTTGTTGAACAAAGGCTTAATCAGAGAAATTTTGAGTCTATGTGCAGTACCAGCTATGTTGGAACCTAAAAAGAATGAAGAATGGAGAATGTGCATTGATTCCAGAGAAATAAACAAGATCATAGTGAAGTATAGGTTTCCTATACCAAGAATGAATGACATAATGGATTGTTTGAGTGGAGCAAAGTATTTTACCAAAATTGATTTGAAAAGTGGATAACATTAGATTAGAATTAGAGAAGGTGGTGAATGGAAGAATTGTTTCAAGACAAAGGAAGGTTTGTATGAGTGGTTGGTTATGCCTTTTGGTTTAACTAATGCACCCAGTACATCTATGAGGTTGATGAATGAAGTTTTGAATAAATTCTTGAATAAGTGTGTGATTGTATATTTGGATGATATTTTGATATTTAGTAAGACCAGAGAAGAACATTTGATGCATATAAAACAAGTATTGCAGAGATTGAAAGAGGAAAAGTTGTTGATAAATCTAAAGAAGTGTTCCTTCATGAAAGAAGAGCTTGTGTATTTGGGTTTTTTAATTTCAGCTGATGGTTTGAAGATGGATCCAGAAAAGGTTGAAGTTATACTGAGTTGGCCTACACCTGAGAATGTTACAGAGGTGAGATAATTTCATGGATTGGAAATTTTTTATAGGAAGTTTATCAAAAATTTTAGTTCTATTTGCAATGCTATGACTGAGACAATGAGAGGAGAAAAAACAGAGCTCAAATGGACACATGGAGCTAATAAAAGTTTTGAAGTTTTAAAGTTGAAGTTTGCTGAATTACCTGTACTAGCCTTACTTGGTTTCAATAAGGTATTTCAAGTTGAATGTGATGCAAGTGGAAGTGGAATTGGAGCTATATTGACTCAAGAAGGTAAATTTGTTGCTTTCTTTAGTGGAATGTTGAATGATGCAAAGAGAAAATATTATGTCTATGATCAGGAATTCTATGCTATTGTGCAAGCTATGAAGAAATGGAGACATTACTTGATGCCAAATGAATTTGTGTTGTATACTGATCATAAGGCTTTACAATATTTAGGTAGTCATAATAAGTTGAATCAGAGACATATGAAATGGGTTGAATATTTGCAGAGCTTTACATTTGTGATTAAGCATAAGAGTGGAGTTTCTAACAAAGTTGCTAATGCATTAAGTAGAAGAAGATCTTTGTTGACTGAAATGAGAATTGAAGTTCTTGGCTTTGATGACATGAAGAATTTGTATGAAAATGATCCTGATTTTTTAGATCAGTGGACAGTGTGCAGAGCACCTAATACAAATCAATCAAGTAAGTATGAAGACTATTTCATTCAAGAAGATATGTTGTTCAAAGGAATTCAGCTGTGCATACCAAGAGGTTCAATGAGAACTAATTTGATTAAGGAGAAATATAGTAGTGGATTGGATAGACACTTTAACATTGATAAAATATTGAGTCTACTAAAGGAGAGGTACTTTTAGCCTCAATTGTATAAAGATGTTCAGAAATTTGTAAGAAGTTGTGGAGTTTGTCAAGTTTCAAAGGGAGTAAGTCATAATACTGGTTTGTATACACCTATTACTGTTCCTGAGAAACCTTGGAGTGATATCAGCATGGATTTTGTTCTTGGCTTACCTAGGACAACAAGAGGTAATGATTCTATATTTGTTGTTGTGGATAGATTTTCTAAAATGACACATTTCATACCATGTAGGAAAATATCAGATATAGTACATATAGTGGATCTTTTCTTCAAGGAGATTGTTAGATTGCATGGATTACTAAAGAGTATCATTTCTGATAGAGACAACAAGTTTGTAACTTATTTTTGGAGAACACTTTGGAAGAAGTTGAATACTGAGTTGAAATTTAGTTCTACATTTCATCCATAGACTGATGGAAAAACAGAGGTTGTAAACAAAAGTTTGGGTAACTTGTTGAGATGTTTAGTTGGAGACACACCAAGCAATTGGGATTTGATGTTGGCACAAGAAGATTTTGCATACAATAGTTCAGTAAAAATAAGTAATGGAAAGACACCTTTTGATATTGGTCATGGCACACAACCTAGAGGTATATCAGATTTGAGAGACATTGTTGGTGAAGAGAAAAGAAGTGCTGAAGTAGAGGAATTTGTAGAATTTATGAAGACATTGCATGAGGATGTAAATCAAAAGCTGGAGAAAAGTAATCATAAATACAAAGATTATGTAGACAAATCAATAAGACATAAGAAATTTGAAGTTGATGATGTTGTAAAGGATCATCTAAAGAAAGGAAGATTTCCTATTGGAACATATGGGAAACTGAAGATGAAGAAATTTGGTCCTTGTAAAATACTGAGAAGATTTGACAGTGGAAATGCTTATGATGTTGAATTAGCTGATGACATGGATATATCACCTATATTCAATATTTTAGACTTGTATGAATATCATGAACCTGGTGAAGAAGTAACAATACCAAGTGATTATCCTAAGAAGCATACAGAGGAAGTTGAGAAGATCTTGAAATAGAGAGTTGGCAGAACTACAAGAGGAAAGAATACATGGACTATCTAGCAAAGTGGAAAAATAGACCATTTGAGAACTCATCTTGGATTTATCAATCTAAGTCAGATTCATTTTAGGTTGGACCTGATACATGATTTGGGGAATCATTTCTTTTCAACCCCAGGTGTCTGATGCAGGAGCACCTTGGGTCCCTGGCAATCCTGCTCAACCAAAAATATGTTTACTGCATTTCTTTGTTTGTTCTATGTTGCTCGACATGCTTGTCGAGTTTCTCGCTCATGTTTGTTGTTGTTGGTTGACTCTTCTTTGGCTGAGTACTCTATTGCTCAGTCATGCCCTTGCCGAGTTGGTTTATTTTTGGAGTTGGAGATGTGGCCAACTTCTTCATTTAATTTTCATGGCTAGATTTATTTGGGATCTATCTTTGAGATCTGTGTGGACCTAAATCTGGGTCTCTCCTTTGGGTTTTGAGCACTGAATTCCTTGTTGGTCTCTTGTATATATTCTTTTGTATGTTCTTAGTTTGGGAGAGGGTCTTAGAGAAAGAAGACAAATGTTAAGATATTTAAGATCTGAGATCTCTGTTGAAGAAGATCAAATTGTAATAGATTTCTTTATATATGGCCATAACCAGGAAGGCCTTACAGCCTGGCATGTATTAAGTTTGATGATTTGATAATAAAGATCCCTGCATTCTCTTCTCCTACTATGTGTGTTGTGTTAATTTTGCATTATATCTGCAAGATAGATGATTTTGGGTGTGCCCTAGGCCTCGTCTCAATCCTCCTTGCATTACTTCAGTATGGAATAGGCTCTCAATTTAGGAATGAATCTATTCCTATGTTGAACCATAGATTTTTCTTTCTTCTTCTTAGTTAAGTCTGGCATAATTTTAGCTAATGCTCCTTCTCTGATTTTCCTTTCTGTGATCATGGCATGCTTCCATCTCACATCAATTTTATTTGCTAGCTCATTAGGGACTAAATTCCCACTCTCCAAAGGTGTCATCTTATATTAAACTAATATATGCATCATATCCTCTTCTATTTTAGCCTTACCAATTTTTCTTAACTTCTCATACTTAATAAACATAAAACCTGATGAACCTAATGAATTCTAGATGTTATGACATATTTCATCAACATTGGTAGTGCATTTGTGTTTTACAACTACAAAATTGCTAATATCCCCAGTTTGTGTTAACTCTTCATCCTCTTCATCTTTACCCATTACATATCTTCTTCTTAGTTTCCTCTTTGGTTGACTCAGGTCAAATTCTATTTGTACTTGTTTTCTTTTCCATAAGCTTACCCCTTCAGCATCCTTTACCAATTTATTCTTTGGTGGCTTGGAAGATATAGTAACTATTGATGCCCTGGATCTTGGTTAAGATGTGGCCAGAGGAGTAGATTTTCTTTGTGAACTCCTCTTTTTGGCTGGATCAGCAACCATCACTTTCTTTCCCTTTGGGTCCACTTCCACATCATCACCACTTTCCTTAGAATCACTCGATTGGTCCTCTCCCTGACATATTGTGATCTTTACTTGTACATCATCATCTTCTTCTTCTCCTAATATCTTCTCAAGATTCTTTAAAATTTTATTTCTCTTCCTCTGTATTGTTGCAGCCTTCAAATTTGAAGTTATCTTAGATTTAGCTTCATCAGAGGTACCAAATCTCTTGGCATCCCTATCAATGTTCTATGAAAGTAGAGTTGTGATAGCTTCAAATGTTTCATCTATGCTTACTTCATAGGGAAATGGCCTTAGCCATGCCACCCTTGGTACTGCAACTTATACATAGGTTTTATTAGTTTCAACTAGAAAGTAAACATCGTTATAATGTTTCTCCACTAGTGATATTGGGATTCTTCTCCTTAGTCTCATATTTTTCTTAAACTCCACAAAGTAATTGCCCATAACAATATCAAAATTTTCTCCTAATTTATGAATGAACTCATTTATCTAAAATTTTATCGCTCAATCCTGAATCCATACAAAATCTCTTATAGTAGGAAAAGTATTATGTACTGTGTGTAAGAAAATACACCTTCATGAAATTAAGATTAGAGAAAACAATTCTATGGAAAGATAAAACAAAGTTAATCTAAGAATTGAAGCTAAATCTATATCATCTCATGGTTCTCTATCCAATGTTTGTTAAGAGAGCTCTTAGGCTTAATCTCTCTCAAGGACAATCCTAGAATGAGATATGTATAAAAATGAATCCTCAAATCTAGCTAGAATGCTCAAAATGCTAACAAATGCTCCAAGATCATATGAGAAAATAACAAATGCTCCTAAACATGATATGCTATATGTAATGCAAATGCTAAAATTCTCTCAAAAAGCTCTCAAATGCTCCTCATATGCTCTCAATGTGCCTATA
>MU223440.1:412879-441193 GCA_018584345.1 Thuja plicata | reverse complement strand
CCTTGTCCAATATCGACTGTTGTTGCTGTTGTTGTTGTTATTTCAATTTTGATTGGTGTTGGAGGTATTGTTGTTGTTGTTATTTTTGTTATCTTTGTAGAGTTTGATTTCTCCACTTTTTACCAATGCCTCCTCTGTTGTCTCCCCATGCTAAATTAAGTCTCAGAATGATCTAGGACATTGTAGCCTTAATCGATAGTTCATTTCATGATTCAGGTTGTTCATAAAGATATCCATATTTTCCTTTTCAGGTACACTTCGAGGGTATCTAGAAAATACTACCCTCCATCATTGTAGAAAAAGTAGGAATCCCTCTCCATCTCTTTGTTTGGTATTGCATAGATTTAGCATTGTAACCTCATGCTTGATGTTATAAGAATGGTGGGTTACAAATTTAGAGACCAATTCCTCAAAGGTCCTAATACCGAAGGGTAATTTTGAGAACCACTCCATTAACATGCCTCCAAAAATTCTAGGGAATAACCTCATAAGGTAAATTGTGTCATGCATGAACTCTAGACTTAGGGCACAAAATTCCCTTAAGTGATCTTGGGGATCAGACGTCCCTTCATATTTATCATATTTTGGATAAATAGCATTTGTTGGAAATGGTATCATGACTAAGGACTTGTCAAAAGGAAAAGGACACAAGGCTTCAATAGAAAAAGGTTTAGGAGCCCCACCTTGTTTCAAGGTGTCCAATTGTAGTTGAAAAAGATAGAATTGTTTGTTCATGATATCAATGGGGTTAGCCTCTACTTCTTCTTTCTTGAGTTTGGCAAAATCATAATCGTGTGGAAGCTTGAGACCCATTTGTGCTAGGTCTAGGAAGTACTTCTCTTTGTCTTTTTCAAATACTTTATCCACAAGTTTCATAAAGAAAGGGATTTTCATAGATTTGGTAACCTTTTCATCAGTTAGCTCTTCATCGTTAGGGTCTGTATTACCCCCATTATTGGTGTTATTCATCCCTTGCTTGTTAGGGTCTATGTTTGTCCCTCTGTTGGTATTGGTGTTGGATCCTTTTTCGTTAGGATCAACATTTCCTTGTTTGGTTAAGTCCTTGTTCACGTGATTAATCTGATCAAGATCTATATGACCAAATGGGAAAGACATCCTCGATTCTATTTCTTTTATGGGTTAGTGTACAAGATTTGTGGAAAAGGGATCACCCGGGAAGGGACACTCTTGTCTTAGATAAGACTCGTCTGGTTGTAGGGTAGTTTATATGTAATGGGATCAAGTGAAAACCGGCATTAACATATGTCAAAATGAGGATCTTAGGTTTTCCAACTCCTTTAATGACCAATCCGAGTATAAACTTGCAAAATGCCCAAAAATGGTAGATTCTGATCAAGATAGGTATTCACAGTGATAGAACGTCCAAAAGGGTATCCAAAAATCAAATTTTCTTGTTCTTAAACCTTCGGCAGATACCCACTATTTACCTTTTAAAATTTCTAGGCAGCTCTTACCTGTGTGTAGGCAGCCTTTTGCTGATAATACATGGTTACTGGAAAATCTATACGCGGCGCTTTGCAGTTGGCAGGCGGTGTTTGTCTATTGCCAAGCATTTTTGAAATATTGTTACGCGGCTCTTTCCAGTTAACAAGAAGTTGTTTGATATTACCAAGTGGCATTTTATGTTTGATAAGCAGCTCAGCTTTATTTGTAAGTGGCTCTGAAATGATTATATGCAGCTTTTTGCTGATTGGGATTGATTTTGATAATTTTAATGATGTTTTCAGGGTTTAAAATTTTAATGTATTTGATCAAATTTATCAAAAAGTATTCTTTCATGAAAATAAAGTACAAACTCAACACAACCATAAGATTTGCACCATACCCCTAAAGACCACACTAAAAGTGTATGTTCTTATATGTTTCAACTGGTTTGCACAAGAATATCTTCCAAGCAATCTACCTTAGCACCAACAAATTTGTCTTTTAAACATGGCTCTACAAAAGGTAGGTCTACTATCTCAACCTATTCCAGTCTAAACCTTGACAAGATCCTTTGCCCCTTTGAGGGCTTCCCACATGCACAAAAGTATGATTTTGCGCAATCCTGAAGGACTACTAGAGGAAGTGAGGATGGCTTGCACAAGTTTTAGTCACTTTCTGATTAAGGAAAAGTGCATTATTTATAGTGGGTCAGACAATATTGCGGTAAAAACAAATATCTCCCACTTTGGGTCATTCCCTCTCACCGTCCTCGTAAGGCAATTCTCGGGAGGTAGGCCCTTTAAAGCTCTAATTAGCTAGCATTTTCATGAAAAGTGGGAATTGAACTTGGTCCAAAAAGTTTGGGAATTTGATTCACTCAAAGAGTGAAGACCATATCCCTATTGTCATTCTTTTGTTCCAAACACTTCAAATAGTTTTGTTCATTTTCAACCCCTTAACAAGGAGGTTCTTAGAATTGAAATGTGTGGTTCAATTTGCTTATCCTTGTCCTTCTACCAAATTGGCTTTACACGTTTGGCTTTTTGATTCACTTTGAAAAGTGAAGAGCATATGCCTAATGCTTGTTCAATTTGTATGAAATAGAGGATTTTCTACTTATGCTAGATTTAAAGAAAGCCACAATTTGATCAAATGCAAGCTTGATGAGATAAGTACCTGATTACGAAGCTAGCAAAAGGCTAGGTGCATTTTTGAGTATTTGGTTTGTTTTTACTCACCTAGTGGCAATTGTTCCTACTCCATCTCCTCCAACAAGTTAGTCAACACAAAGCACAACAAAGTGAAGAAAACTTGAAAACCTTAAATGACACAAAAACCTCCTAAAAGCTCTTTTAAATGAATGATTTCTCAATTAAAGCTTTTAAAGAAAGTAAGAATGCAAAATTAATTAGAGAGTAGGAAATTTTCTCTTATACGCAAAGAACACCTTAATGTAATGATCATATAAATTCTCTTCTTCAAATAAGCTCTCTAACAAATTTGCATTATGAATCTCTTTATCGTTCTTGGTTTTAACTCTTACCTCCTTGCTAGCCCTTGAGATCCGCTTCTCTGGTTTCTGCACCTTTGGGTGATTTTTCATCTGCAGAACAAGAAAATACATAGAATTACAAAAGTGACAGAATTAACAAAAAACTTATTTAAAGCAAAAGTTATTATGCGACATTTTACAGCTAAACAACGGCTACCAAATGTTAGTAAGTGTAACTTTAAACGTTAAATGTGACTTTTAACTCTTAACACGCAGCCATTAAAATACCACAGGCGCTAAAATAAAAATAACAAGCGGTACAGAAAGTATAATATGCGGTCAGAGATTGTTGATAAGCGGCTGTTGAAAAGTCACAGGCGGTGCACTTTATCTGACAGGAAGCATGATTTATCTAATAGGCGGTCTAATTTATCTCACACGCGGCAGCAGAAAGAAAGACAGAGATGAATCAAGCTCCGTAAGCGGCATTTCATTGTTTTTAGGTGGCTCTTTGCATCGTATACGTGGCTCTTCTCCTATTTTCTACAAGAAAAACACCAAGAACAAAGAAAATAGACCAAATTATTATGATAAAAATGTTAATACAGAGGCTTAGAGCCCCACGGTGGGCGCCATTATGTGTGTAAGAAAATACACCTTCATGAAATTAAGATTAGAGCAAACAATTCTATGGAAAGATAAAACAAAGTTAATCTAAGAATTGAAGCTAAATCTATATCATCTCATGGTTCTCTATCCAAGCTTTGTTAAGAGATCTCTTAGGCTTAATCTCTCTCAAGGACAATCCTAGAACGAGATATGTATAAAAATGAATGCTCAAATCTAGCTAGAATGCTCAAAATGCTCAAAAATGCTCCAAGATCATATGAGAAAATAACAAATGCTCCTAAACATGATATTCTATATGTAATGCAAATGCTAAAATTCTCTCAAAAAGCTCTCAAATTCTCCTCATATGCTCTCAATGTGCCTATAATAAGGATTTTTTTTCTCTTGAATTCTTGGATCCCAAACACAAAGGAAATGGCTTGTATTTATAGCATTTTCCCAAGGGTAGGGGATAGAGTGAGTTGATCATGATCAAAGCTTGGTTAAGTCAAAAGCTTTGAGGTTCTCTCAAATGGAGGGAAATTTGGTTGGTTGTCTCAAAGAAAATAGGAATTAAATAACTCTATCATTTTATTAAATTAGCCATGGAAGGGTGATTGGGTTGGATTTGATCCTTTTTGATTTAAACTATACAATTGAAAAATCAATTGCATAATTTGATTAATCCCTTTAGGCTTGAATTTAATTATTTGATTTTATGATTATTTGATCTTCTAATTTGATTTGAATTTTGTCCATTTGATTTGATACATTTGTTTTGCATTGATATGATATTTTGAAGCATTTCGCTAAGATTTATAATTTGGAATGCTTGAGATACAACTGGTCAATTTTAGGTGTCTACATGTACATAGAAGAATATGCAAACAAGTAATTAACCAAACTTACACATAGAGTTATTTTCCCTCCTTATAGCTGATAGGTTCTCCGTAAGTTGAGTCACCTACAACTTCGAAAGATAATAGGTATGATCCTTCTTCAGTATTTCCATGCCTGATCAACTGCAACACATGGAATAATATCTTCTCTACTTGATTGATAGAATTTATGTGCTATGACTCTGACACCAAAATCAATATCTAGATCGGTGATCATAGAAATTTTCATCCCTCGCTTGTTCCACTCAGCCAAAGTGAACTTTTCAATATCTTCCTTTTTCTGACAATGCATTGTGCACTTCCCTTGCACAATGGGATAACTTGTAACTCGATGAATAATCTCTTTTGTAATATTTACCGGTCCATTTTCCAACCATAAAAACATGTCATGTGTTTTTCTCAACACAATCCTGATCCATTCTACCTTAAATTCATGTGGGAATTATAGGCTACATAGTAACCCTTTCTCAACAATATGTTGACGATCGACCTTTAGAACTGTGTTTAGACATAGTTTTCCATACGCTTCCCTCAATTTGAAGTCTCTGTATTCTCCAAATCTACACATGTAACAAGCTCGTACATCATGGATCATGAGTACCTTTGGTGGAATTGATGATAGGGCTCCTGTAAGATCTCCTTTAATTGTAGTTTTAGGAATGACTTAGATGTTTGGTGGTGCACATGTGTCGCTCCTAACCAACTGAACATTCATCAATGCCTTTTCTTGTCATTTTACTCCAATAGATAAACTGGTTTTCCATTGCTGCAAGTTAGGGTTAGAAAAATAGGTTCTGTGTAGCTCGACAACAACTGGTCTTCAAAATTATCAATACTAGCCAATGATGCATAGGTGGAATCTTTTCAAACTTAGCTCAATCACTCACAAATCACTTTAGACTGCTCTAAAAACTCTAAATCATTGTGTGAAATGAATAATGAGTGTCTGAATTGATTATATACCCTCAAACAGTTAGATTAGGGATTCATTAAATGCTTCATGCATTGGTGGGTGGATAATAGTTGTTCTCAGTCTATGATTAAGTTGCTCAGTTATTACACACCACTTAGTCATAATAGTGACTTGGTCACTGTTGACACTTAGTTGACTAGCACTCGGTCAACATATCAGCTCAGTTGGTATTGGAGCTTGACATATGCTAATATTGATACTCGACATCAAATATTCACTACAATTATTTTACTCATTTCTTGTCTCAGATCTATCCTAATGCATCTTTACTTATGCAGATATGGACTTTAATACATGTTATGTTAGGAACTGGTGTAAAATATGGCATTTAAGAAAATAGTTCCCCACATTCCTTTCTACTTAATTTGAAGTAGTGTGATCACCTGATCCATTGGATCGGTTAATCTTGGCTTCATTAGATCCAATACTTCTTTCTTCTTCTTTCTTTCTCCATGTTAGATTCATCTGATTCCTTATTTGTTCAACAGTAGGTGTCAGCGCTCTAGTCTTGCAACCTCTCTTGGTATGACCGATCTCATGACAACTATAGGAGACCATACTTCCATTCATCCATCTTTTGGATTTACCTCTGAAGTGTGTACTTATATAATTCTCTACAATATGACCATATTCATTGTAATAATGACAATTGTGCCTTGTATTATAACCCAATTGAATGTGTTACCTTTCCTCAGTGTATTGATTTGTTTCTTGGATGCCCATTTGGATTTGTCACTGGATCTATAATCTTGGGTTCTATGACCAAATTTATGACAATTGTAGCAATGTCCTTCGAATCTAGGTGAAGTAGATGTATTCCTAGTATTTGACCTCCATTCATGTGCTTGATGTCCATGCTTCTTATAGTTAAAACAATATCCATTGAATTTATGTTTAGGATTTGACTTACTATTCTTGGTTCGACATATGCTTGTTGTGTGACATGGTTTCCCATAATGATAACATGTAGGTTTGTTTTTCTTTGGCTTTGCATTCCTCAGTTCTCCACTCTTTGATGATTCTTCATCTTCAGTTGAAGACTAATGCTCAATATGTCCAAGTCCAGATGTGTCACTATTTCTTCTTGGTGATCTCATAAGTTCCTCAAAGTATCTGAATGCTTCATTTAGTTTGTTTATCCTCTTAATGAGTTTTCTTTTAGATCTTAACTCATTTTTTAGTTGATTGTTCTCAAATCTCAGATATTTAATTTCAATTTCTTTTCTATTTATCTGTTGATTTGCAAATAATAGTTGGTTGACCATGTCCAATTGACTATTTGTGAGATTATGCACATCATTATTCCTTTCATCAAGTTTTGTAGCTATCTGTCTTTTTTCTTCTTCTACCATTTTCTTATATTCCTCCGCTTTCTTCTTCTGATTAATCACCTCACATAGTGTTATTGATTGAGTTTCTTGTTCTATCTTCAAACTTTTGACTTGTTGTTTTAGTGTCTTATTCTTCTCCAATAGATCTGCAATTGCTGCATTGATTTCTTTTGAATCACCATTATCAAATAGACCTTCACTATCTTCTTCCTTATATTGAGTATCTTTCATCTAAGTTTCCAATTCCTTCCTAGCTTTCAAGGATTTATTTAATTCTTCTCTAGCTGTCTCAAGTTGCTACAGTTCCAGCTGAATATTAATCTTCTAATTTGCAATGACCTTTCCCAACTTATAAACCTCCATTTCCACGATCTTAACTCTCAAGTGGTTAGACTTATTTTAGGAGAATAGTGCTCTGATACCAATTTTTGGAAGTCTAATATGGTAAATCAATAACTCAGAGGGGCGAGGGTGAATCAGATCTATAAAACTTCTACAAATTCTTAACTAACTTATTCAACCATGCATTCATAAACATAAACTAAAATACTGTAAAGATCTAACATCTAATCATGAACACAGAGCACAAAGATTTTTGAAACCTAGAAACCCTTGAAGGTAAAACTGGGGTGGGGATGACACCCACAAATCTTCGCTACTACAGTAATAAAGTGTTTGTTAGGGCTACAAAGTTTGATCACTTCTGATGATCTAACCTATGAGGGGTCTACCTTGTTAAGAGATTTTAGACTTATATAATTTACCTTGTTAAAGGATTTCAACTTACAACAAAGTAAGAACTCGGTTAAGAGATTTATAAAGGCCTGTTAGGACCACTCCATTAAGAGTTTTACCTTGATGAACTTGCTAGAATGTATCATTACCTGATCCTTCAGTCTGCACTACAAATACTGATAAGGGATTTCCTCTTTATAAATCTTAACTAATCTCTTGATCTGATTTATCCATGTTCTTCTCTTCACTGCTCTACTCGGTGACTCTGTCTGGTCAATGCTTCAGATATGCAAAGTATGCATATATTTCTTATCTCTTCTCTTCACATCCACATCCAAACATACATGCTTAGACATAACTCTCTCTCTCTCTCTCTCTCTCTCTCTCTCTCTCTCTCTCTCTCTCTCTCTCTNACATCTCTCTCTCTCTCTCTCTCTCTCTCTCTCTCTCTCTCTCTCTCTCTCTCTCTTACTATTGTTAGGGTTTGAAGCATCCCATAAATAGATCATCCAGATCAAGATCAAAGATCTAGATCCTTCATATTTTTCCGCTTAGGCATCCCTAATTTTGATTGGTTGCATGGCTTGCATATAGATCCATGATCATAAAAATAGTGCATAATTAATGCATTAAATCTTTGTATATGATCATTAGATTCTCATAGAAGTCAGCCAAAAAAATTTACCTTGGTGTTTGTGCCATTCCAAACATATATACAAAAATTGGTTTACTCAGCAAAACAAAATACTTGTGCTCAGTCAATATTGTGTCACTCGGCATAGCTGTATGTTGTCACTTAACACTAATACTTATATACAACTTGGAAATCAATCTTCTCGAAATTTATTGAGTACTCAGTGACCTTTGACTTACTCGGCAGTAACTACTGCTTGGTTTCAGCCTTAGTGAGATGGATCAGTCACAGTGATAACCAACCTACCTACCTTGAATATGACTAAGTGTGGGACACTAATATACAACAAAACTTAGAGATCAACATGGTATAGTCCTAAAAAGTGAATTTTAAAATGTAGTTTTCAGTAACACCTATTAAAAGTTAATTTGTATCATCTAGGTATTCAAATAAATAAAATATTTAGAAAGTAGACTTCTTGTGCTACAATTTCTATTATTGACTTTTTACTAGGTTTAATCTTTAAGTGCTTCAAATTTTTAGGTCAAACAAAATGAATTTGAAAAAAATAGGAAAATAGTTCCACTTATTGCATGAAAAGTTGACTCAACTTCTCACTGGCACCCTTAAATTTTTTTCCATTTCCACTCCAAGGATGGATCTCCATCAATTATTTCCACATAATCACTTACATGCACTCCTCGTTCCTGCTCCAATAATACTTTGGCCTTATCATTTTTCATAATATTGTCTATTTTTGTGTGTCCTCCCCAAGAATCACTCTATAATAATGCTTTATGCCTATCTTCAATATGCCATGTATGTTTCTCTATGGTTAGATCTCTATATTTAATCATAAACTTATAAACTATGGACCCTCTTGGTGGATTTTGTGTTCTTAGAATTCTACACAGACTCATCACATTTGAGTATTTGCATTAAAGTATCTAAGCCCATTTTACATGGGGATCTCTAATCATCTTCCACAATAGTTTCACCCCTAAATCTGTTCTTTTAACATAGTGGCTCTTCCTTCCCATATTAACCATTTTCTTTCTCATGACTCCATCCTTTTGTCTATTGTTTCACTAATTAGTTATCATATTTTAGTTGATGTAATATCCTTGTCTAATGGTAAATCCAAATATTTATAGGGCAACTTTCCCATTGTGAATCCTAAAATGTTAAGTATCTCTATTTCTATTCTAGGATTGACAAAAAGGAAAAATACTTCCAATTTTTCATAACTTATAAGCTATTTTGATGCTTTAGAATACATATTTAGGATTTTTTTTTTAATTTTCTTTCCTTTTGTTTTTCCCTAATGCCTAAGAGAATTGTGTCATCTGCAAACCATTGGTGAGATATGGGTGGAACTCCATCCATAATTTTGATTCCTTCAATTTTTTCATTCTCTTAAGATTAACTTATGGCTCTTTTAAGAGCTTCTTCCATTATAGTAAACACGAACGGTGATATTGGATCTCCTTTCCATAAACCTCTAGATATTTCAAAGAGACTCTCTATGAATCCATTATCTAGAACTAAAAATCTTGGACTAAAGATGCAATAATATATCAAATTCATCCATTTCCTACTAAATCTAAATGCTTTTAAACATTTACACAGAAAGCTCCAATCTAATTTGTCATCTACTTTTTTGATATCCAATTTAATTATCATGCTTGATTTTCTATCATTCTGAATTGAATATATCGCCTCTTGTGCTATTATTACCCCATCAAATATAGACCTTCCTAGCATGAACCTTGTATGCTCTTCTAAGATGATATGCAGTAAAAAATAAAATTAATTTGTTAGCCAAGATTTTTACCATTGCTTTATAAAGTGTATTAGAAGTCTATAATCATCCAAATTTTATGTATTCTCCTTTTTAGGGACTCGTTTAATGAATACATTATTTATTTCTCGTATGAATCTTCCTGAAATTATTACCATTTATAGTGCCTCAATCATCTCTTCTCCTAAAATATGCCAATATTTCTATCTTACAAGTGTGATTTTCATTGCACCAAAAGATCATCCATGCCTTATACAACCACTAGACTTATAGAATCCAGAGGAGGCTATGTATATGGAAAATATATCTTCATGGAATTAGTTTGAAAATATCATCAATTCAACTTGTAAATAACATAATTAAGCTAATTGAATTGAAAACATAAACAAGAATCATCTCATGGCTCTCTATCTAGAAAAGCTAGTAATATTCTCTTAGCTTAGCATCCATTAGTGACAATCCTAGAATGATAAATTAAGATCTAAATGATGCAATTATTCCCTAATTTAGCTCAATTATACTAAAATGCTCCAATTAGATCACTATTATGTGAATTCAACAATGAAAAGTTATTATTATGAATTGAATTTCCTATAGTAAGGATGCTCTTGATTATTGGATGCAAAGTGGTATTTTATTCTTCAAAATGCCCTCTATTTAAAGGATTTACCAAGGGTAGGGGTAGAGTTAGGTTAACCATGATTAGAGGTGAGTCAGGTTAATGGTTTCAAAGGTTGAGACAAGAAGACAAAATGAAGGGCCTAGATGCACCTCAAGATCAGTGATGGAGAATCAATTTGGTCTTTGATCCATGCGATCTCAATTCTTCATTCTCATTGGTTGATTTATTTTTGTCCCATGTCATCGGTGAGAATTATAAGAATTACTAATTGATTTATGTTAGCCATGTGCACCCTTGAATGGTTTGGATTTAATTTTATTTAACTATACAATTAATTGATTAAAATCAATTGCATAATTAATTGATTTTTTTTTATTTAATTAATCCAATAGCTTTGATTTTCAATTAATTTATGATTTTTTTTTAATTGCTCACTTTTTATTTGCTTGATTTTTCTTGACCAATTTTAGGTGTCTATAGAGGTGGTTAGTCCCTTCTCAAAAATCTTGAGGGGAGAGTTGATAGTTTTTCCAACAATCTCCCCCCCAGCATTACCCAAGGGGATTCAAACCTATGACCAAGCTTCGATACCACTTGTTACAAGTGTGATTGTCATTGCACCAAAATATCAACCTATCAATGCCTAATACAACCACTAGATTTATAGAATCCATATGAGACAGTTAGTCCCTTATCACAAATCTCGAGGGGAGCACTGACTATTTTTCCAAAATTCTAAAAAACATGTCAAGAATCCATTTGGCCTAGGTACTTTATCTAGATTTAGTTGTTTGAGTGTAGTTTTTATCTCAACTACTAAAAATTTTCTTGTAATAATCTTATTTTTCTCATCTGATATTATCCTTGGTATATTTGTTAGCATGTTTGTTTGGGCAATGAGATCAAAATTATCCCAAATATTTAAAATTTTATTGAAGAATGATACCATTTCTTTTGTTATTTCCTCTAGATCTTCAAGAATGATGTTATCCCCATTTCTAATCTTACTGATTCTATTAGTGTTTCTTCTTTGTTTGGTACTATTATGGAAGGAATTGGACTTTAAATCCACCTTTGGTAGCCATATTTCTTTCTAGACTTTTGTTTCTGAAAGATATCTTATTTTTCAAATGTGTTGGAAATACAATATTGGGAAAGAAAGATACTAAGAGGGGGGGGAGTGAATTAGATCTTGAAATTTAATCACTTAAAACTAACTGATCCACATTCATACATATATGAAATTAATCTAACAACCATTAGAATCCACAACATGAAATAAATAACTCATGACACAGATTTTGGTAACCCAAAAACCCAAATAGGTAAAACCGGGGTGGGGATGATAGCCACAAATTCTTCACTACTGCAGAAATAAAGTGTGCCTTTTAGGGCTACAAAAGTTTGATCACTACTAGTGATCTATCTAGTTAAAGGTATGCCCGGTTAAGAGGTAAAGATCATTACAATATACCTTGTGAGAGGATTTCAACTTAAAACAAAGTAAGCACTCGGCTAAGAGATTTAGAAGGGTCTGCAAGAACCAATCTATTAAGAAATTTCACCTGATACACTTGTTAGAATGTCTCAAGATATGATCCTTCGATGTGCACTCTGATGCTAATAACATATCTCTTTCAAATACCTTTTCTAATCTTATAATCTGATATGTCTTTACTTTGTTGTTCACTACTCTCTCACTCTGCTAGATATATGCTTCTTCCTTAAAATAACTATTAGTGCATCTCTCTATACGCATACACTGTTTTCCCTCATACACTTTAGGGTTTAAGAAGAAATCTTAATATACTTAATGAATCTAGCGATTAGATCTAGATCAACGATCAGGATCAAAATCTTATGCCTCTTAGGCATTCCAATTTTCTGATTGGCTCCATGCCATGCATAGGATAAAATAATTAAATGCATAATTAACTTCGTTGAAATCATTAAATGCATGAACAAGTCAGCCCAAAATAGTTTACCTACAAGTTTGTGTCATTCCTGACATGTATGTCAAAACTGTGTTGCTCGACACTTAAGTCTCTGGTGCTCGACATGAACATGATCAACTTTTTCTTGATTGCTGAGTCACTCAGAAACCATAAATCTTCTCGACAACAACTATGCCAGATAGCTTGGCCTATACTGGATAGCTCGGCCGTAGTGATGACCAGCTAGCTTGCCTGGATAGATGACTAAGTGTGGGACACTAATGATCAACAAAACTTAGAGATCAACAATCTCCCCCTTTGATATTAGTGGTAAAAACACACTTATAATTTCTTTCCATCCAAAATTTGCCTAAGTACACAATGTAATCCCTCTAGGAATGTACTGCATACTACATACAAATATTTACATAGTATACATGCCTTTAGCAAGAATATTTATACCTGGTTAAATTCCTCTTGTGTTGAACCCTTATCAGTTTCCCCCTTGTTTTTTACACTGATAGATGGTGGGGTTAAGTTATACTTATCCAAAAACTATTTATGAAGTTGTAATGTTAAAGCAAATTTTGTATCCCAACTATCCTTTACATACTTCATAACATGTAACTTGATTTCTAGCTCAGCAGCTAGACTCACCAAACTATCTATAGTAGAGAGATGAGAATCCCTCTTGACTAAGTCTTTTGTAGCTGAAAGTTCCTTCTGAATAACCTCTAGATGAGGTATTAAGGTAGTCTGAATAGTTATTAACTTTTCTCTTATTCTGCCATCTTCAACCATAAGCTCGGCTAATCTTCTCTGTGTATGAGTCAACTTATTAAAGTGTATGGAGCTAGTGCTAGCATCCATTCTTAATGAACTACCAGTTGACTTCAAATCTAATTGCAGATTCTCAATAAGCTATAGATTATCCTTTGTGAAGAATTCTACATCACATAACTTTCTATACAAAGAATAAACATTATTTGCAACTTCCTCAAGAATCTCTACAAGAGAAGAAAGTTCAACCTATTTTGTAGCAATCTCTGCTGAGATCTCCTCCAAGACTTTGTTCTCAAGTTTTCTTCCAGATCATTGCAACAAATTTTCATTAGCCTCAATGTTTTCATCATTGACCTTTTGCACAATGTGAACTAATTGTTCTAGAATAGGTGCTTGAGGATTTTCAATTTCCATGTCAAAAGATTTCACAAAAATATCCTTGATGTCACGTAAAACTTGCTTTTGTTTTTGCTCTCTTTTCATTTCTTCTTCACTTTTCTTCCTCTTAATTAGGTCTTGAAGAGTCTCTATCTGTTCAAAAGACAAATCATTGGGATCCCATTTCAGAATCACAATGACTTCATCTAATGTGACATTTAGGTTTGGAGACTTCTTCTTAATTATTTTCCTCCTCTTGAGTTCTGGTGAGCTGATGCTCGGCTCTTTTTCATCAACACCTTTTCCTTTAACAGTAAGAGTTCCCATTACATCTTTCAATTCAGTCAAGATTGTCTGATAATCAGGCATACCCCTATTTTTAGGACCAGTGGGAGTAGATGATGTAGAGTGTGGTAGATTAACCAACACTTGTACAACCTCTTATTCTTTAGGCTCAGTATCCTTTATCTCCTCTCCACTATCCAAAATTGTTTGCACAACCTCTAAATTAGGTGGATTTTCAGTATTTGCCTCTTATTATTTTGTCTTCTCTTTCTTGGCTTCTTTCTCTTCATTCTTCTCTTCATAGACTTCAGTATCCTTGATAGGAGATTTGATACTTGTATTTGCTTGCTCATCCCGACCCTCGGCATCCAAATTGCTAGTGTCATCAATTGTGGTGTCAATTGGACTATATGCTGTCAGATCCACAGTTTTCACTGTACCTATTTTCTCTTTCAGTTCTACTCCAGTCTTTGTAGATATAGTAGCAAATTGTTCTTCTGCTTTCTATGGCTCAGAGGTGGTCTCTACTTCTTTTTCCTTCTTCTCGGAGGTTCCTTCATCTGATTTCTTCTCTTTTGGGACTAACAACCCAAAGAGTTCTTTCCAAATCCTAGTACTCTATTGTACTACTCCTTCAATATCATTTCTCAAAAGAGCACAGGCTCTAATTTTAGGTATAAACTTATGCTTATTATCTTGAACAAATTTAGCTAATTGTTTCTTGGTTATTTCTGGGATAACTCTAGCCAATGTTGCTTCTATTATATTCCCTTCAGTCATCAATGCATATTCCCATTTACTAGATAAAAAGTCATAAATTTCTGTTGGGACATTATTTCCTATCTCTATAGGTGTCATATTGAAAGTGCTCATCATGTCTAAAAGTGCTTCCTAAACCTTATGCTTATCTTCTATCTTTAACTTCTCATACTTGATAAATTTAAATCCAGATAACCCTGCAGAACATCTGATGTTCTTACATACCTCATCAATGTCTATGGGATGTTTGAATGATGTAGTAGGTACGTTTCTGGGTTCATCAATTTCTATCTTTTCTTCATCACTATCTGAATCCAAGTGTAATTTTCTCCTCGTTCTCTTCACAAGTAGGCTCGGCACAACCTTTGTTGCAACTTGTTTCCTTTTACAAGAACTTCTATCTCCAACATTATTCTTTGTATATACCTTATTTTGTACTATAGGAGATGAAACAATTGATTCCCTTTTCAATGATGGCTAACAATAGGAGGGGTAACCTTAGGTTTTTCTTTTCTCAGCTTGGTTACCTTAGCAATTGCTAGTTGCTTTCCTTTTGCTTTCACAAGAATCTCTTTATCAGATTCACTAACTTCTTCTTCTTCAGTAGATATGTCTTCTCCCTGTCTAGAAGTTATGCCTAGAGGTGCATCCTCTGCCTCCTCATCACTAGGTAAACTAACCATTTTCTTTAGATTCTTAACAATCTTTTTCATCTTCCTCTCCATAGTTCCAGCCTTCAAATTGATAGATATTTTGGCCTTTGATTCTTCATAGTTTCCAAATCGTTTAACTGAGCTATCAATCTCCTCTGCTAGGAGTTTTGTGATTGTTGCAGATGTCTCATCAATTTTAACTTCATAAGGAAATGGATTTAGCCATGATACCCTAGGTATTACTGCCTGAGCATAAGTGAAATTTGTGTCAACTAGAAAAAAAATCTCCTCATAATGCTTCTCCACTAATGACCTGGGAATTCTACTTCTCAACCTCATTCTCTTCTTGAATTCAACAAAGTATGTTCCCATAATATTATTAAAGTTACTACCTAATTGCTGAATGAATGCATTAATCTGCTAAGTGATAGGTTTGTCCTTCTTCCAAACAATATTGTCGAGTGTAGGAATTGAATTTTGTACATAGAAGAATATATAAACTAGTAGAGAACCAAATTTACATGATGAGTTCTTTGTCTTCCTGATTGAAGAAAGGTTCTCTGCCAGTTGCATCAACTGAAGCTCAGCAAGGTCGTAAGTATGATTCATTTTCACTATTTTCCAAGCTTGATTGACTGTCGTACATGGAACGTTGTCCAGTCAGCTTGACTGATAGAACTTATGTGAAATTACCCTTAATCTAAAATCAAGCTTCAAATCCTTGATTGTAAAAATAGTCATGCCTCTATTGTTCCAAACTGCTCCAGTATTAGCTGCTATATCTTCCTTGCTCAGATCTCTCATGGTCCTCTTCCTGCTAACAATCAGATACCCAGTGACCCTATGAATAATGTCTTTTTTAATCTTAATTGGTCCATTGTCTAGCCAAATATTCATGCCATGTACTCAGCTCAAGACAATCTTAATCCACTCCATCTTAAAATCCTGTGGGAAATCTAGGGCACGAGTTAACCCTTTGTCGGCTAGATGTTTGAATTCATCTTTTATAATTCAATTTTCACACAATTTGTTGTAAGAATCCCTCAATTTTTTGTCCCCTAATTCACTAATTTTAACCATATAACAAGATCTTACATCATGTATCATAATTACCTTGGGTGGAATTGAGGATAGGGCTTCAGTCAAAACACCCTAGATAGCACTTTCTGGAACAACACGAAAGTTGGGAGGTGCACAGGCATCGCTCCTCACCAATTGAACTTGTCTAAACTCCTTCTCCATACCCTTGACTATTATGGAAGAACTTGCGGCCATGACCTTTGAAATTAGGGTTTCAAATATGATAAAAAAAGTACCTCAACAAGTCACACTTTGCACTATTCACTTTAAGGTTGCTGATGACACGTTAAAAAGATCCTCGATAAAATTTTGCAAAAATCAAGTGCGCAAATCCTCAATCACTCTATGAAATTCTAAATTGCAAGGTAAGAATGAAGAATAAACAACTCTATCCTTTTATAGACTCCAAAGGTCAAAGTAGGTCAACATTAAATGTTCTGCCCATTGGGTTAGTACCAAACAGCTATCCACAGCCAACTAACACAACTTGCATACCAATCGGCTAATCGTACTCGGCCATCACAAAAAGTTACTTGGTCAACCTTATCAGCTAGGCACACACTAAAGAGATTGGACTTAGTGCATATCACTGATGCTTGGCACCTATAGTGCAATTTGACTTTTACTCGATACATGTCTTGAAATATGTCCTGGTGCATCTTAACATATGCAGATATGGACTTTGGCACATTTATATGTTAGGAACTGGTGTAAGATATGAAATTTAAATGTAGTTACTTACATACCTCTTTTTCTTAGTTTGAGATGGTGTGATCACCTGATCTATTGGATTGGGTGACCTCGGCTTCAGTAGTTTCACTGTTGCTCAGTTTTTTTTTCCTTAACCATGTCTGGTTCATCTGTGCTCGAATTTCCTCAACAGTAGGAGTAGGTATTCTTGTCTTGCACTCTCTCTTAGTATGACCAATTTTCAAACAACTAAAGCAAACTAGACTTCCATTCATCCAACTCTTAGATCTTCCTCTGAAATGTGTCTTTATGCAGTCTTCAGGTGTGTTTCCATACTCTTCACAATAATGACAAATTTCCCTTGTGTTATAATCCCAATTGTAAGTGTCGCCTTTCCTTGATGCTTTTTCTTTTGTCTTTGATGTCCATTGTTGTTTAGCATTAGAACTGCAATCTTGTGCCTTATGTCCAATTTTTTGATATTTGTAACAATATCCATTGATTCTCGATGTGGGAGGTGCATAATTTGCCTTAGCCCAACATTCATGTCCTTTATATCCAAACTTATTACAGTTAAAACAATAACCATTGAACTTAGGTTTAGGATTGGACTTACCATTCTTACTTTGGAAGATGTTTGATGTGTGTCTTGATTTTCCAAAGTGGTGACATACAAGTTTGTTGTTCTTTGTCTTTGTATTCCTCTTTTCACCAATCTTATATGATTCTCCTTTCTCAGTAGATGTTTGTTGTTTAGTGTGGCCTAATCCAAGAGAATCTTTTGATCTCCTTGATGCTTCCATCAAGTTCTCAAAATGAGTCAAAGCTTCATTAGGTCTGTTCAACCTTTCATTTAGTTCTTTCTCAGATCTCAATTCATCCTTCAATTGATTTTTCTCAGATCTTAGATTCATTACTTCCATGTCTTTCCTATTGATCTCCTGATTTGTAAGTAGCAGTTGATTCACCATGTCAACCTGATTGTTTTTCATCATTTGTACATCATGTGTCATTTCATCAAGTCTAAAATTCATCATTCTTTTATCTTCTTTAGCCATAGCTTTGTCATATTCAGCTTTCTTCTTTTGTTCCACTACTTCACATAGTCTTACTGTCTTCATTTCTTGTTCTCTTTTCAGGTTTCTGACTTCTTCACATAGTGCATTGTTCATTTCCAGTAGATCTGCAATTTTTGCATCACTCTCAGTAGAATCTCCATTATGAAATAGATTTGCAGTGTCTTCTTCCTGATAATGAGTACTGAGCTCTGATACCAATTGTTGGAAATACAATATTGGGAAAGAAAGATATTGAGAGTGGGGGTGAATTAGATCTTGAAATTTATTCACTTAAAACTAACTGATCAACATTCATACATATATGAAATTAATATAACAACTATTAGCATCCACAACATGAAATAAATAACTCGTGACACAGATTTTGGTAACCCACAAACCCAAATAGGTAAAACTGGGGTGGGGATGATACCCACAAATTATTCACTACTACAACAATAAAGTGTGCCTATTAGGGATACAAAAGTTTGATCACTACTAGTGATCTACCTGGTTAAAGGTCTGCCTGGTTAAGAGCTAAAGATCATTACAATCTACCTTGTGAGAGGATTTCAACTTACAACAAAGTAAGCACTCAGCTAAGAGATTTAGAAGGGTCTGTAAGAACCACTCTATTAAGAGATTTCACCTGATACACTTGTTAGAATGTCTCAAGATATGATCCTTCAATGTGCACTCTGATGCTGATAATGGATCTCCTCTTTCCAATACCTTTTCTGATCTTATAATCTGATATGTCTTTACTCTATTGTTCACTGCTCTGTCACTTTGCTAGATCTATTCTTCTTCCTTAAAATAACTATTAGTGCATCTCTTTGTACACATACACTCTTTTACCTCATACACTTTAGGGTTTAAGAAGCAATCTTAATATACTTTACAAATTTGGCGATTAGATCTAGATCAATGATCAAGATCAAAATATTATGTTGCTTAGGCATTCTATTTTTCTGATTGGCTCCATGCCATGCATAGGATAAAACAATTAAATGCATAATTAACTCCATTGAAGTCATTAAATGCATGAACAATTCGGCCCAAAATAGTTTACCTACAAGTTTGTGTCATTCCTGACATGTATGTCAAAACTGTCTTGCTCGGCACTTAAGTCTCTAGCGCTCGACATGAACATGATCAACTTTTTCTTGATTGTTGAGTCACTCGGCAACCATAAATTTTCTCTACAATGACTATGCTAGATAGCTTGGCCTATACTAGATAGCTCGACCACAGTGATGACCAACTAACTTGCCTGGATAAATGACTAGGTGTGGGACACTAATGATCAACAAAACTTAGAGATCAACAATATGTCCTCATACTCACTTAAGAGTTCCTTTTCTTTTCAAATTTTTTTTAATTCATCCCTTCTTAAATAAGTACTTCATTTATCTTCTCTATTGCTTCCTCTATGTTGGATTTTGTTGATAATATATTTTTAAAACGCTCTCTATTCCAGTTTAATAATTTTTGCTTGATGAATTTAAATTTGGACACAAAGAAAAACAATTTGGATCCCATAAAATGTTCTCCTTTCCATAATTTCTCAATAAGTTTAAGGAAATTTTTGTGTTTCATTTACATTAAAGAAAAAAAAAAGGAGAATTTAGAGGTTTCTTATCCCATGTAATGGTGAGTGAAACTAGAAAGTGATATGATCCTGAATTGGCCATGATTGAAGAATCATGTCCAAAAAGGAATGTCTCTAGATCCCCCTTAAAGAAGAACCTGTCTATCTTTTCTGCTATATGACTACATCCCAATCTTCTATGATTCCATTTATATGTTCAATTTTCTATTTTAATTTCCAATAGATTGTTCTTATTAACCCAATTACTAAAGTTAATTTTTGATTGAGATTCTCTTTGGATACCTCCAATTTTATATAGATAATGGTATGAAAATATCCTCCTATGATAATATTTGGGACTGGGGTTTGTTGTATAAAATTATTTACTTATCCCTACATCTCCTTTTTCTTATTGTTTGATATAGGTCCATATACATTTATCAAAATGAATTTTAGATTGCAGCTTAAACTTTTGATAACTCCTCCCTACCAGTGGCCTCTTTTAATTAGATTTTTAAATGATAATATTCATAGGTTCTAGAATATTTTTGACCCTCCATAAGAACCCTAATATTGAATTGAATAAAATCTATAACTCACTAATTTCTTTTTTAAATATTTCCTTTTCTTTTTTTATTCAACTTTGTCTCTTGAAACATTCTAATTTCAGTTTTTGTTCAAAAAATAGCAAGGTTTAATCAAATGCTATTTGTTTATGGAATTCATGCCCCTCACATTGCATGTTAGGCTCATCACAGCTCTTGAGGAAAGAATTTTCCCTATTAGTATGTAGTGAATGATCAGGAAAATATTTACACTCATCATGTATCCTCATTGGGGTTTGGGGTTGGGTTGGGCCCTAAGAAAGGGTTCATGGGCGATATCCCCCAAGGTATATTATTTTAGGGTTAGATTTTACTTTGTTAATTGAGGTTGTAATTTTTCTAAAAAGCCTTGAGAAATAAGTGGTTGTGAAATCTAAAATCATCATATTGTAATTTTCTCTTCACTAGATAATAAAATAAGTGGACAACTATTTCTCTAGTGGATGTATCCCATATTGGGTGAACCACGTTAAACCTTTGTGTTATTGTATTTATTTATTCTCTTATTTTTGAATTATCTTAATTGTTGGAAATAATAGGTAGTGAGAGGGGGTGAATCAGTACTAATAAATTTTTTTGACTTCTACTTATACCTTTAAGTAGGAACAAAAGAAACTTCCAAATTATGAAACATATAACTGTAATTGTAAAGTAAAAGTGAAATGAATGAAATGACAACACATCCACACACATAAAAATCATATTTTTTTATCATGAAAACCCTTGGTCAGAGGGAAAAACCATGGTGAGGATGAAACCCACAATCTTCTCACTTTAGTAGAAAAGAGTGCTCTATTAGGATCTTATAATATGTCACTCTCTACGTGACTCACCCTATTAGGAGTGACTGATACCTTGTTAGAAGTATCTAAATTCCTCTTATAGACTACCTTGTTAGAGGATTTAATCTCACTATTACAGTGTTCACCATGTTAAGGGATTTTCAATAAAGTCTTATTATAAGAGACTACCCTGTTAATGAATTTTGACTTGTTGAAATTATTAGAAAAAACACAAGAGTAATTGACCTATGATATGCTGATGCAAGAAGGGTTAATTCTCTAGGAAAAAGGCACTCCCAAGCACTAAATGAACTTGTAGATAAATAACACAGAAGCTTACAACATAGAGAAGGAAGAGGGGAATGCAGATATATTGTTTACTTCATCAAAATTCATACATGCTAGGCTGTAAGGCCTTCTCAGTTCCTGCCAATACAAACATAAATGTATTAGAGAACAGTCCTTATGCATGCAAGATCCAGGAACCATAGACCTCCAAGCTATTATAAACTTAACATTATCTCTCACTCCTACTCCCTCCTAAGCTAAGAACATAACAATATATTTATATAAAATTGACCTAAAGAGGTTGGAGTCAAAGGTCCAACATAGGAAAGAGAAATGACCCCAAAATAGGTCCACACACTCCCCAAAGATAGATCCAACATTAACTACACAACCAAAATTAAATGCATATGTCAGCCCCAAAGAACCAATAAAGAAAACCCACTCGGTGAGAAATGAAACAAGAAAACACCGAGCACACTGAGACAGGTCAATAAGGCCACGTCATAAATAGTAACCAAGTATGGTTGGTGAAGTAACCATAGAACATTCAATTGAGAACACCAAACAAGTTACCGAGCATTTTATCGAGCGTCTCCAACAAGCTACTAAGCAACAAACAAACATATTTTGTGGTTGATCGAGGATTTCTAAGAACCCAAGATGCTCCTGCATCAAACACCTGGGGTTAAAATAAATGGTTCTTTGACTCATGAGTCAGGTATGACCTGAACTCAATCCAACTCAGATTGAGAAATCCAAGTAGAATCTTCAACTGGCGTGTTCTTCTATTTTACCAAGTATTTCATGTATGTGTTTCCTCTTGTGCTTCTTCAAATTCAATGCTCCAAAGTCCCTTAAACTTCTTCTATCTGTTTCTTAGGATAATCACTCAGGACCGTCAATTCTTCATTAGGTTCATGATACTCATACAAATAATAAATATTGAATATAGGTGATATATCTATGTCCTTAGGTAACTCTACTTCATAAGCATTTCCAATGTCAAACTTCCTTAATATCTTGCATGGACCAAACTTCTTCATCTTCAATTAGTCATATGTTTCAACAGGAAATCTGCATTTCTTCAAATGAACCATCACTTCATTGCCAACTTCAATTTCTCTGTGTCTTCTTGATCTATTTGCACTATCCTTTTAATTATAATTACTTTGTTCTAACATATGTTTCAAATCCTCATGCAATGACTTCATTAACTCAGAAAACTCTTCTCCTTCAACACTTCTCTTCTCTTCTCCAACAATATCTCTTAAGTCTGACATACCTCTTGGTTGTATGTCAGCAACAATCTAAAAGGATGTCTTGCCAATACTCCTATTTACTGAATTATTATATGCAAACTCTACTTGTGCTAACATCAAATCCCAATTACTAAGTTTATCTCCAACTAAACA
Organism: Thuja plicata; assembly: GCA_018584345.1. Lineage (NCBI taxonomy): Eukaryota > Viridiplantae > Streptophyta > Pinopsida > Cupressales > Cupressaceae > Thuja > Thuja plicata. The sequence goes on along the minus strand of MU223440.1, from coordinate 418,353 downwards.
TCTCAAAACATTACCCAAACTCCTATTTACAACCTCTCTTTGTCCATCAGCCTATGGATGAAATGTAGAACTATATTTCAACTCGGTGTCCATCTTTTTCCAAAGAGTCTTCCAAAAATAGCCAACAAACTTAGTGTCTCAGTTAGATATGATAATCCTTGGTAATCCATGCAATCTGATAATCTCTTTGAAGAAAATATCTTCTATATGCACTACATCTGATGTTTTTCTACATGGTATGAAATATGTGATCTTGGAAAATCTATCTACAACAATAAATATGGAATCATTACCTCTTACTATCCTTGATAAGCCAAGTACAAAATCCATGCTGATATCACTCCAAGGTTTCTCAAGAATAAAAATTGGTGTATACAAACCAGTATTCTGACTTGCTCCTTTTACAACTTGACAAACGCCACAACTCTTCACAAATTTTTGAACATCTTTATACAATTGAGGCCAAAAATACCTTTCCTTAAGTAAGCTCAATGTCTTGTCAATGCAAAAATGTCCATCCAAACCACTACTATGTTTTTCCTTTATTAAATTGATTTTCATTAATCCTCTCAGTATACACAACTGAATACCTTTAAACAACATATCTTATTGAATGAAATAGTCTTCAAATCTGCTCGGTTGCTCTAAATTAGGTGCTCTGCACACTTAGAAAAATCAGGGTCAGTTTCATACAAATTCTTCATATCATCAAAACCAAGAACTTCAATTCTCATTTCAATCAAAAAAGATCTTCTTCTACTCAAATCATCAACAACTCAATTGGATACTCCACTCTTATGCTTTATCACAAATGTGAAATTCTGCAAATACTCTACCCATTGAATATTTCTTTGATTCAAGTTATTCTGACTACCCAAATATTGTAAAGCTTTATGACTAGTATACAACACAAATTCACTTGGCATCAAATAATGTCTCCATTTCTTTAGAGCTTGAACTATAATTCTTGATCATTGACAAAATATTTTCTTTTTGCATCATTCAACTTTTTACTAAAGAAAGAAATAGGTTTACCTTCTTGAGTCAACACAAATCCTATTGCACTGCCACTTGCATCACATTCAACTTGGAATAACTTATTGAAATTAGGTAGGGATAACACATTTAATTAAACAACCTTTTGTTTCAAATTATCGAAACTTTTATCAACTCTATGTGTCCATTTCAATTCCCTTTTGTCTCCTCTCATTATCTTGGTCATAGCATTACAAATAGAATTAAATTTTTTGATAAAATTTCTTTAAAAATTTTCCAATCCATGAAATGATCTTACCTCACTCACATTCATAGGTGTAGGCCAATTAAGTATAGCTTCAGCCTTCTCAGGATCCATTTTCAAACCATCTACTGAAATCACAAAACCTAACTACACAAGTTCTTCTCTCATCAAGGAACACTTTTTCAAATTAATCAACAAATTTTCTTATTTCAATCTCTGCAATACCTATCTAATTTTCAACAAACGTTCTTCTTTGGTCTTACTAAATATCAGAATGTCATCCAAATTCACACTCACAAATTTATCCAAAACATTCTTCAAAACCTCATTCATTAGCCTCATAAAGTACTCAGTGCATTAGTTAAACCAAAGGGTATAACCAACCACTCATACAAAACTTCTTTTGTTTTTAAAGTATTATTCCATTCATCACCTTCTCTAATTTTGGTATGATGATATCGACTCTTCAAATCAATATTGGTAAAATATTTTGCTCCACTTAAATAATCCATTATATCATCCATCCTTGATATATGAAATCTATACTTAAATATGATCTTGTTGATTTCTCTTGAATTAGTACACATTCTCCATTATCCATTCTTCTTAGGTGTCAATAATGTTGGTACTACACATGGAATCAAACTTTCTCCGATCAAACCAATTTTGCAATAAATTGTGAATTTATCGATTGAGTTCTTCATTCTCAGTCGGTGTGGTGCCTTGTTTGGCACAATAGCTCCAAGAATTATATCCATACAATGAAAAATGTCTCTCATTAGTGGTAAAACTTTAGGTACATTATCTAAAATGATTTATTTGTACTCAGTGAGAAACTTCTCAACTTCTTTAGGAACTTTATCTTCCGTCTTCTCACTCGATTTGTTAGGAATCAAAGCATAAAAAACATCATTCATCTTCAAATCTTTAACAAACTATGTACCTGTCATCAAATAAAATTTCACATATGTACATATCTCACCAATAGATTCTTGAAACAAGGGTAACAATTTTTTCTTCCTGCCATCTACCCAAATAGTATATTGATTTAGTCTTCCATCATGTATAACATGTCTATCATATTGCCAAGGTCTACCCAAAAAATATGACAATAATTCATAGGCATAATATCATATAACACCTTATCATAATACTTTCCAATCTTTAGATTCATAAAAAAAATTTCACTTACCATCAATGTGTGTTCATCCTTGATCCATGAAATATGATAGGGCTTAGGGTGCTTCAATCTTTCCAACTACAACTTTGCAATCATCTCCTCGGATGCCAGATTATCTGAACTTCCACTATCAACAATCACTTTTAGAACTTTGTCTACAACTCTGCATCTGGTTTTGAACAAACTCTTTCTTATAGGATCTTTCTGACGATATCTAACTGATTGAATGTTTGAAGATGTTAAGTTGATCACCAAAATGCAGAAAGATAATGCAAGACATTAAATCAGTTAATGGATTGTATTGTTATTGATGTCAACTTGATATAATCTAATCGCTTATAATCAAAGTATCAAAGACTTCAGAGAATCAGAGAGATTAATATTATGCTTTTAGTAATGCGTAAAAGACAAGCATTCACTATGTGACTTCAAACACCGATGAATAGTGTAAACTGATGGACAAAGATAACCAAAAGTCAAGTCACAATGATGCTTGAGCAAGAACACTAATGAGAATTACTAACGAGTAGAATCACAAGCATACCCAACAGATAGAATCATAGTGTAAACTGACGAAGAAGCCTGAGGAGAACTAGAGTGTTTGCCAAAGCTATCAAAGTGTTAAAAAATTGAAAGCTAACTTGAGTTCAGAAATGACAAAATATCTAGCTGACAGAGCTAAATATAGACTTATCTGGTAGTTATCAATGTTTTCATCGACAAGATAAAGCCAAAGATAAGTAAAGGATTTAAAGTTATTTTGTCCAATTGGAAAGAAGATCTCTGCAAGGCAAAATAGGAGTTTTTCTTTAAATTTGATTGGCTAAGATTGCAGATCATGCCAAGATCAAGAAAATCATGAACCTAACAATGGTGGTATCATGTCTATAAAGAGACAACTTAATTAATTTTGAATTAAGGGGATTGAATGAAAAATAGGATGCTAGAGAGAAACTAATGAAGAACAACTTCATACAGTCTTGATCAATCAAGCTGAGGAAAGAGATAAAGATTTATGTGGACACCGAGCAACAGAGCATAGCATCACTGAGCAAAAGAAAAGTGGAGAAAAGGTATTAAAGAGATATATTGATCAGATTATTTTTATGATCTTACAATAGATCTGATAATCAACAAGTATAAGTTGTATATGTGAATAGATCATATTGTTTTAGTTTAACCATTGATTTTTAAATTCTCTTAACTGAGTAGGATTTAAAAATCCTTTCTATATTGAGATACATCCCAAGGAGTATCCAAAAGTTTGATCATGAAGATAGCATGAGATGCCAGATACCATTTGACAAACAAGAAAAGTTTGGACAAGGAAGGTAGCATATAAATTCCCGATATCAACTGGCAAACTAATATTTTAAATCCTCTAACAAGGTCACACCTAATAGTGTTTTTGTAACGTTTAACAGGGTTGGCTCTTCACCGAGCTCACTTCAGAAGAGTGAAAATTTTGGGTTATCGGTCCCAAGTGGTTTTTCCGTTAACAGGGTTTCCACATTAAAAATCCATGTGTGAATGTGTTTATGAGTCATTACTTTAGTGTTTTGCATTACACATAGCTAATCTGGATTGATTGGTATACTCTAGGTAATTTACTATTTTTTAGTAAATTAACAGACTTCTATTTGGTAAACATACAGAATAAGGTTTAACAAAGCATTCCGAGCAGTAGTAATTTGATAATTCTATTTGAAGGCATTCATCTGATAGGATTGAAGATAACTAGAGGCTTAATATTGTGGTACTAAGTTTTGGGTTGATTAATTGGAATATTTTTGAGGCCACTAATTCATCCTCCCCCCTCTTAGTTATTACTAACAATTGGTATTAGAGCTTGTGTGCTTAGAAAGGGAGTTTAAAAACTCAAACAAAAGATCACAAGATGAATAGATGAGATGTGCCCAAGTTGAATAAAGACAACTTTGTATCATGGAAAAGAAGAATAAGACTCCACCTATCAGGTATTGGAAATGATGTTACTCAACACCTTGATACTGAATATGTGTTGCATACAAGACCTCACACTCTTGAGAAATTAAGAGTAAAGCATGAGCATAATTGTATGATGATAGAACTTGCCTCATCACTCTCTGATGCTGAGTTTGAAGATGTCAAAACTTGCACCTCTGCAAAGAAAATGTGGGATAAGTTGAAGCTGGTACATGAAGGGGATGTTAATGTAATAAGAGCCAAGGCAGAAAGACTAAGAGGGAGGTTTGATGACCTAAGGATGAAAGAAGGAGAAAATATCACTTAGTATAGCTACAGAATCAAAGAGGGAGTCAATGCTATCTGAGGAGTTGGAGGTGTACTTGAAGAGGAGATAGTGGTAAGTAATGTTGTATGTTGAATTTGGTCCTCTAAATTCAACACAAACACAACATAGTCCTTACACAATCGCTTAATTCACAAAGACAAACATGAATTTTTTTCTCTGCAAATATGATTGAAGCGACCTATTGCCTCCTAATTAGATGTGGATGTTGAAATTTACCCTTAGAACGAGAGCCAACAACCTGACCATTGCTAATATGGAGGATTTAAGAATGCAAGAAGATTAGAAATGCCATTATTCTATGAGAAATTTGCAACTAGTTTATGTAAAGAAATGCAATTAAACTAAGAAACTGAATTTCACTAAGCTAAGAATGATTTGCAGCTATTCTATGGAAGTAAAGATGCAATTAAACTTGTAAAGGAAAGTAAATGCTCTTAGTCTAGAATTGAAAGCTTGTAATCTATGAAAACTTGAGAACATCAAATTGAAATGTTAGATATGAGAATGAATATCAAATAAAAGCATATATCATTAATTTCAATTGAAATATTAGCCTAATTATGCAAATGAGCTTAAAAACATGAAATCAAAAGTAAATTGCCTATAGTATTGATGCTCTCCAAAAAATTCCTCCCTAATGAAGAAAAAGAAGTCCAATTTATAGAAAACCATGGAAAGAGGATGAAGAGTTTCTTGAAAAGAAACAGTCGTCTCTTCATTCTCCATTTGAGACAAATAAGCAAAGATTATTTAAATAAAAG
>MU223440.1:339198-385289 GCA_018584345.1 Thuja plicata | reverse complement strand
GTAATTTGGTTATTGTATATCTTGTATTAGTGTATCGCATGTGATACCTAATCTGGAAATTGTAATATTAAGTAGTTTAGTGTGATTACTACATACCCTGCGACATGTGCAGTGGATGTGAGTTTATTGTAGTTTCATGGTTATCCATGAGGTTTGTAATTATGGTTTTGTAACTTGTACTTGTTATGTTTAATTAGATGGAATCTTTTGTCATATTGTTAGTTGTGTTTTACTTTAAGTAATTCAATGTCATGGGACCCTTGAGTCGTGTAATCTATGTGAGTGTAAGACATGTGTATCAATGGTAATCGCTTTCGCATGATTGTATGTTTCTATATGTTAACTTAAAAAAAAATTTATTCAGCACACATAGTGACATGTTTAGGTTAATCTCTCTTGGGTTCCCTGGCGGGGCGTTATAGAAGCTATCAGTACTATTGTCTACACATTAAACAAAGTATAATTGAAGAAGGACACAAAGAAAACACCATATGAGCTTTGGTATGGTCATACACCCAATGTAAGTTACTTGAGAATCTTTGGTAGTCACTGTTATATTTTGAAGGATGATAGAAATGGAAAACTTGACTCCAAAACTGAAGAAGGTTTCTTTCTAGGGTACTCAACCAAAATCAAGGCTTATAAATGTCTTGACAAGTCCTCTAACAAGATCATTGAAAGTGCAAATGTGAAAATAGATGAATTTGTAGAAAAGAATGATAAGGAAAGAAGAAAAGAACCAGAGGACTACAACAGGTTTGTTTATACAGAACCTGACACTCTACCTAAGAAATAGTGTATCACTCCTGAGAAACAAAACATTGCACCCGAGTATCATGCTAAAATTACCAAAAATTAGGAAAATCCTGAAGATGATGTTCTGAGTGATGGAGATCAGAACGAAGGTCAATAAGATAATCAGAATGATGAACAAAGAGCTAAACCAAAACTTTCCAAGTATGTCAGAAGGCATCATCCACATAATCAAATCATATGAGACAAGAAGGCTAGAATGAGAAGAAGAAGTAAGTCATTGAACACTAGATGTTTACTTTGTGATTTTGAGCCTAAATCTTTTAATACTCCACTTGAGAATGAAGAATGGGTCAGTGCTATGAATGAAGAAATAGAACAGATTGCAAAGAATAGTACATGGACACTAGTACTGACACCAGATGACAAGAATGTCATCGGTACCAAATGGATATTCAGGAACAAGCTGAATGAGAATGAAGAAGTCACAAGAAAAAAAGCAAGGTTAGTATGCAAGGGATATGCGCAAGAAGAAGGTATTGATTATGGAGAAACCTTTGCACCCGTTGCTTGACTAGAAGGATTTAGAGTCTTACTTGCTTATGCTGCATTCAAAGGATTTAGGTTATACCAGATGGATGTCAAATCTGCATTCCTAAATGGAATACTAGAAGAAGAGGTATACATTGAACAACCAGAAGGGTTTTTTGATCCAGAAAAGAGGAACATGGTATGTAGACTACATAAAGTCTTTTGTGGATTGAAACAAGCACCTAGAGACTAGTATGAAAGACTTCACTCATATCTCATTAGCATAACATTTTTTAGAACAAGTGAAAATATCAATCTATACTTAAAAGAAGATACTAATGGTAATATTCTGATTGCTGAAATTTTTGTTGATAATATCATTTTGGGGGAAATAAATTGTTATGCAAATCTTTTGCTAATGAAATAATAATTTTTTTTTAAATGTCTATGTTTGGGGAGACCAAATTCTTTCTTAGTCTATAGATTCTTCAACAAGATGCAGGCATATATATCACTTAGTCTAAATACATCAAGGAAGTGTTGAAGATATTCAAGATGGAAGATTCCAAACGAGTTGGAACACCTATGGCTACCAGATGTAAGATGAAAAAAGAAGACAAATCAAATGAGGTAAATTAGACCTTTTATAGATCAATGATTGGCAAACTAATGTATGTTGTTCATGCCAGACCAGATATAGCACATGTAGTTGGAATAGTTGCAAGATTATATGCTAATCACAAAGAATCACATATGACTACTGTCAAAAGAATTCTAAGATATCTGAAGAACACCGAGGACTATGGCTTATGTTATAAAAGAGAAGGAAAATTTGAACTACAAGTCTATGTGGCTGCTACTGCAAATTTCTCCAATATTGCATGGATCAAATAGTTGCTGGAAGGTATGAATATGAAGATTCTTGAACTAGTAATTATGTATTGTGATAATGCCATTGCAATTAACATCTCTAAGAATCCAGTCATCCATGCTAAGACTAAGTATATTGCTATCAAGTATCACTATCAGAGAGAACAAGTGCAAGAAAAGGAGGTGATACTAGAATATCTTCAATCAAAGGAACAATTAGCTGATATATTCACCAAGCCATTACCGAAAGATACATTTGAGTACCTAAGATAGAGACTAGGGGTCCAACCCTTGTCTATCGATCAATAAGCTGACTAGGAGGATGCATCAGCCTACACATAATCTAAAGATCATTCATGTTGATGCAAACACCAAGATTAACAACAATAGATACATCTGTATATAGCAAGGTACAAGTATGCACCGAATACTAGAGACATTGTATTGTTGATAGATAGGAAAATTCAAGGAATATATTATATAAAGGGATGGAAGATGATATAAAAAGTTTCTTTTTGGTATTGTTGTCAAAGGGAGAGATTATCTCATTGATCAGAAAATATTATATCATTATCCATAAAGTGAATTTCCTGAGAATTAGAAGGAAGATTTAATCAATAGTCAAAGGGAGAAAGATTGATTACATATGAAATATACATCTAAGGGAGAGAAGTAAAAAAGGGAGAGAGGTCATACAAAGAGAGAGAGATTTCCTTCAAAGGAAAAAAAAATATTATGAAGAAGAGAAATAGTCAAGGCAGAGCACACATAAGAATAGAGACATTAGATGCTACATCTATCTAGTGAAGGGATTAAAGATTGAAGAAATCAATCTGCAAGAAACAAATCTAAGCTATTTGAGCTTACTGAATGCCAGAAATTTGTAATAGTTACAATAGGAAAGCTTGATGAAACTTTTATATTTCATATTGTATTAGTAATAGTATAGTATGATAATGTAGTATGTTGCCATCAATGCCAAAGGGAGAGATTGATGACATGTAACTTATTGAATGTTTGAAGATGTTAGGTTGATCACCAAAATGCAGAAAGATAATGCAAGACATTAAATTAGTTAATGGATTGTATTATCATTCATGTCAACTTGATATAATCTAATCGGTTATAATAAAAGTATCAAAGACTTCAGAGAATAAGTGAGATAAAGATTATGCTTTCAATAATGCATAAAAGACAAGCATTCACTATGTGACTTCAAAAACCGACGAATAGTATAAATCGATGGACAAAGATCACTGAAAGTCAAGTCACAGTGATGCCTAAGCAAGAACACTAATGAGCATTATCAATGACCAGAATCACACGCATACCCGATAGCTAGAATCATAGTGTAGACTAACAGAGAAGCCCGAGGAGAACTAGAGTGTTGATCAAAGCTATCAAAGTGTTAAACCACCAAAAGTTAACTTGAGTTTAGAAAAGACAAAATATCTAGCTGGCAAAGCTAAATATAGACTTAACTGGTAGTCATCATTATTTTCATCGACAAGATAAAGCCAGAGATAAGTAAAGGATTTAAATCTATTTTATCCAGTTGGAAAGAAGATCTCTGTGAGATAAAACATGATTTTTTCTTTAAATATGATTGGCTAAGATTGCAGATCATGCCAAGATCAAGAAAATCAAGAACCTAACAATGGTGATATCATGTCTATAAAGAGATAACTTAATTCATTTAGAATTAAGAGGATTGAATGAAAAAGAGGATGCTGGAGAGAAAATAATGAAGAACAACTTCATACAGCCCTGATCAATCAAGCTGAGGAAAAAGCTAAATATTTTTGTGGACACCAAGCAAAAAAGAATAACATCACCGAGCAGAAGAAAAGTGGAGAAAAGGTATTAAAGATATATATTGACCAGATTAGTTTTATGAGATTACAATAGATCTGAAAATATGCAAGTATAAGTTGTATATGTGATTAGATTATACTATTTTAGTTTAACCATTGATTCAGAAATTCTCTTAATCGAGAAGGATTTAAAGATCCTTTCTATATTGAGATACATCCCAAGGAGTATCAAAAATTTTGATCATGAAGATAGCATGAGATGCCAGATACCATTTGACAAACCAGTAGAGTTTGGACAAGGAAGGTAGCATAGAAATTCCCGATATCAAGTGACAAACTAATCTTTTAAATCCTCTAACAAGGTCATACCTAACAATGTGTTTGTAACCTTTAACAGGGTTGGATCTTCACCAAGCTCACTTCAGAAGAGTGAAAACTTTGGGTTACTGGTCCCAAGTGGTTTTTCCCTTAACAGGGTTTCCACGTTAAAAATCCATGTGTCAATGTGTTTATGAGTCATTACTTTAGTGTTTTGCATTACACATAGCTAATCTGGATTGATCGATATACTCTAAGTAATTTACTCTTTTTTGATAAATTAACAGACTACTATTCAGTAAACATATAGAATAAGGTTTAACAAAGCATTCCGAGCAGTAGTAATTTGATAATTATATTTGAAGGCATTCATCTTATAGGAATTAAGATAACTAGAGGCCTAATATTGTGGCACTAAGTTTTTGGGTTGATTAATTGGAATATTTTTGAGGCCACTGATTTACCCCCCCTCCCCCTCTCAGTTATTACTAACACTTTCTTAGTATTCTCACTCCATAATATCCTTTTGACCATCAAGTTCCCTTCCTTTTGGGGCTCATTCGATGAATCATCTTGTACCAGAGAATTTCTTCTACCACCAGCCTTCTTGCTTGCATGTGTGCACTCAAATGACTCATTTCCTTCTTCTCCACAATTATAATAAGTTCCTTGGAACCCTCTTCTTCTATAACCACCTTTGTAGGAATCACCTCTACCTCTGACTGAATTTCCACCTTTCCACTCAGCCTTACCCTTGTCTTGATCTATTTCTTGTTGATCAGATCTTCCATTGTCTCCATTAGATCTACCTCTTCCTCAAGAGAATCTACCACCTCTTCATCTTTACCTTTATTCATGTCTTCTTCTCAATTTCTCTTCAACTTTTAGGGAAAACTGATAAGCCTCCTCAATGCTATCCATCTTTACCAAACTGATCTCTTCTTAAATAGAATTTCTTAACCCATTCAGGGATCTTGCAATTCTTTCCACCCCATCTTTTTACCTCAAACCTTGCATTCTCCTAACTAGGTTAATCTGATAATCACAAAGTAGAAGCTTTGTTTTCAACTTATTTATCATTTTATTCCATACCTTGATCTTGTCTTTACCCTTCTTCTTTCGATCCAATTGCAGGTGCTCCCACCATAAGGATGCATGTCCTTTCAATTTTTTGCTTTCAATATTTACCTTTTTTTCCTCTTCTATGTTCTCATATTCAAATTATTTCTCCATCTCGGATATCCAATATACCAATTCATCAAAATCCAACACTCCATTATACTTAGGAGGATTAAACTAAGGTGTGGACTTCAAACTTGTCAATGCCTTCAAGAATCTTTCTTCACCTTGATCCATTACAGGATCTTTTATGACTTCTTCCTATACTTCTTTGATTTCATCATCACTAACATCCTTAAGATGTCTTCCTCTACACTAGGCTATCTTGACAACATCCAATCTAGCAGAAATCTACCTTAACACATCAACTATGCCTTAATCTACATCACACCTTCCTTGAACCATCTTGACACCCTCTGCAATTATACGTTAGATCCTATTCTGCTATCCCACAACAATAACCAATTAGGATTTATAATAGGAACTTCTTATATAACCTTCTCTCTAATACCACCTAATGTAGGGACAGTTAATACTTCTGTCCAAAGGCACTCCCAAGCACTAAACCAACTTGCAGATAAACAAAAAAAAGCTTACAAAATAGAGAAGGAAGAAGAGAATACATATATATTGTTTACTTCATAAAACTTCATACATGCTAGGCTGTAAGGCCTTCCTTGTTATGGCCAATACAAACAAAAATGTATTAGAGAACAGTCCTCATACATGCAAGATCCAAGAACCCTCGACCTCCAAGCTATTACCAAATTAACATTATCTCTCACTACTATTCCCTCCTAAAATAAGAACATAACAATATATTTATAAAATATCCACCTAAAGTGGTTGGCCTCAAAGATCCAACATAGAAAAGAGAAAAAACCCCAAAATAGGTCCACACATTCCCCAAAGATAGATCCAACATTAACTACGTGACCAAAATTAAATGTAGATGTTGGCCCCAAAGAACCAACTCAAAAAACCCAGTTGATGAGACAAGAAATAGAAAACCACCAAGTACACCGAGACAGGTTGGTAAAGCCACACCATAAATAGTAATTGTGTGCAGTTGCTAAGGAAACCATAAGATATTTAACCGAGTACACCTAAGAAGTTACCCAACATTTTACCAAGCGTCTCCAACAAGCTACTAAGCAACAAACAAACATATTTTTTGGTTGATCCAGGATCGCTAGGAACTCAAGATTCTCTTGTATCATATGAACTCTTGAATGCTAAGAAGATCCTTGATTTTCTATTGTTGTTTTGAACCTAATCCTAAATTTTCTCTAAAAATGGCTTAGCAATCACTGTCCAAGATCTTACTTTTCAACAATACTTTTAAATTTCTTCCATCACTCATAACTCTGTTAGCTTCTATTATCTTATATCCTTTTAACTTTGAGTGTAAACCTAATTGGGGTTTTTGTTTCCCTCCAAAATAACTTCATGAATCATAACCTACTCACTGAAATTTGAAATCCTTACCGCGTCGTCCATAACAAACTTCAAGTTGTTATCTCCAAAGTCAAATATTCCTTCAATATTATTGGTCAAAATATACCTTGGATTCATACATAAATATATACACAAATACCTAAGAATTAAATTATTCAACTCTTTAAACAATTTACTACATCTCTCGTGTTGTCTAGATTTATTGAATCTCGCACCGTCATAACTAATTTAGCCAAGTAAATAAAATTATTCAATAACCTTTAGTTTTTACCTATTCACTGAACTCAGTAGTTGGTGGTATCTTCACTTATGCCTTTACTAGTGTGACCTAAGTGGAATAGTCACAAATCATAGTATACCTATTTTATTTACACCTTCCAATGTACTGATAGAAAACTTGTCTTCCTTTACCAATCTATCCTTTACCTGTTACGTTCTTTACCGGCTACCTTATTGACTTGAATTCTCATTACCGATCGGATATACAGTATAGCAGCTACTGTAAATTCATATACTTACACAAAACTTTCTTACCTATGTAATGGTTTTACAGCAATGACAACCATACTCTATAAAATTATCATCAATGGAATCTATCAACATTGTGCAATCAACATTCTCCCCCTTTGGCATTGATGGAAAAAAATTGTTCAAAATTCAGAACCTATACTCCATATCTGATTACATAATCCCCTTGAATCTTTAAATACTCTTTATACCATAGACTATGTACTCCTATATACTTTCTCATTTTTGATCTACTATATACTCCCCCTTTTATGACAATAATTCCAAAGACTATGATAAAAAATTGTATATACAAGGGTGTTCATACCTTATAGTTTGTCAAATACCATCTTGAAATGTACCTTTGTAGTGGCAAGTGAATGCTCCCATGACTCTTTAAGTGTTGTTAAGGTAATATGATGACCCTTTAATCCTAAAGTCAGATCATCCATACTATCAATTGTGCTCATGTCTAGAGCACCTATCAGTACTTCAACTTTCTTATGATATGCTTGGATAATGTCCATCTGTCAAGTTAGAAATCCTTGTAATCCTAGAAATTTCATCCCTATTTTGTCTTCTTCTTCTTTGAGTTCCATTTCATTATGTGTCAATATTTTTTTGTTTGCATTATGCTCCATCATGGAATTATTCAATGGGTCCAATCGGTTGACAAGTGTAGTCAATTATGTTTCTTTCTCTTCCTTCTTTGTCTTAATCTCTTTAGTGAAGTTGGTCAGAATAGATATCTTATTGAATATTTTTCCAATTTCAAGTAATGATTCCTTCAGTTTTTTGACCAGCTCAAATAGTGAAACCTTCTCAAGTGAAATCTTTTGCAGTAGTTTCTCCATCATCTCCATTTCCAATCTCTTCTCTACTTGTTTAACCATTTCCTCTTCCATGTCATGATCTAAAAAAATTATTGCATCAAATAAGGTTTTGAGTTGATCAATCACAGATACTTCTTCATCAAGTTATACATCGGTAACTAAATCAGAAAGTATAGCAATTGCTTTCCTTGGTATTTTCTTCTTAAAATTCTTCTTCTTTGTTATTCTCTTCTCAACCTTTTCTTCTATTTTCCTTGAAAGTAGTATCGATTATTTTGGTTTCAAATTGTTAACATCATTCTTTATAATAGCATATTATGGATCTTCTTCTTCTTCTTCTTCTTCTTCTTCTTCTTCTTCTTGATCATCTTCTTCTTCATCTTCTTCCATTATTTTCCTTTTCTTCTTCTCACCGGTATCCTTAGTGTTATTTTTTGAAGTACTAGTAGTATTATGTTTTGGTGTCTCAACTCCATCTTTAGTACTATTCTCACTTGTACCACTATTACTTGTTTCCTTGTTTTTCTCTGTGTCCTATTCTTGATATTTCTATTTTTCATATAGTTTTTCTTAACTAGCCTCACCTTGTTATGTATCCTTTATGTGTTCTATTGTGTCCTTTAGTTGATCTTGTTAGAATAACTGAGAGGAAGGGTAAGTCAGTGGCCTTAAAAATAATTCTAAAAACCCAACCATACATTTATATCTCAAATATAATATCCTCTAGTTATCTTTCAGTCCTTCAAGATGTATGTCTTAAGTAATTCTAACAAATATATACTACTTGATAAGATATATTGTTTACCTTTTTCTAGCCTTTACCGAGTAGCAGTAATTAAACTTAGTGTTTAGCGGCCAATCTAGTTTTAGTAATGTGTAAAGTAAACTATCAACGCAATGAAATAAATACAAATTTTACACATGGATTTTTAACATGGAAACCCTGTTAAGGGAAAAACCACTTGGGACCAGTAACCCAAAATTTTCTCTCTTCTGAAGTGAGCTCGGTGAAGAGGCAACCCTGTTAAAGGTTACAAACACACTATTAACTGTGACCTTGTTAGAGGATTCATAACTAAAAGTTTGTCTTTTGACCTAGCCTTCACTATGTTGTCAACAAGAATACATTTTGATACTCTTGAGTATCTCAATACAATAAGGATGGTTAAATTCTCTTGGTTAAGAGATTTTCTGAATCAATGGTTAAATTGAAACAATAAATGATCTATTCAATAATACAACTTTAACTTGCAGATTTTCAGATCTATTGTTAGTCCAATAATACCTCTCTGATCAATATGCTCTTCAGCTCCTTTTCTCTCTTCTTTGTTATGCTCAGTGACTGATCTTTCCTCTGTTGCTCAATGTATGCAGAATTCCTTGGCTCTATTTTTCAGCCTATATGATTAGATCTACATGTAGACTTTGATCTTCACCAGAATTATATTCAAAATTCCTCTCTTTTCATAATGAATTACTTATCTCTTTATATGGACATGATTTAGCCTCTCAATCTCCTTATTTTCATCATAGGTCACTTCTTGATCCGTAAAACTTTCCATGATTCCTTTAATTTTCAAAGCTCTCCTTCATTTTTATTCCACAAATCTCTCCTTGTTATCTGTGAATAAAATTTGCTTTAAATCTCTTTCCTTTCTCTAGTTCAACTGATCGATGAAAATAAAGAAATCAATCAGTCAATCTAAATATAGCTCCTACTAGCTAAGTGTTTTTGTTGTTCTTTATCTTCAATTATGATCAGTGATCAACTCTAATTAGCTCATTCATTGACTTCATTTATCATCGGTAACAACTTCAGTTAGCTCGATGACCACTCTAGTTATGCTCGGTAAGTAGCTTTTTCTCGGTAACCACTTGCTCGGTTACTAATGTTCATCAGTGTACACTATCCATCGATGTTTGATGTCACTCAGTGTATACTAAAATTTTATCTTTTACCAATTGCATAAACTTTGTCTCTTTAGCTCTTGAAGGTTAATGATAATATGTATATGACCAATCAGATTATATTAAGTTGAGATCAATGAAAATACAATACGTTAAATGATTTAATGTCTTGTATTCACTTTTGTATCTCGGTGATCATCAACTTATCATCTTCAAGCATTTAACCAGTTATAGTTAATCAATCTCTCCTTTTGGTATTGATGGAAACACAATATGAAATATGCCATATCATACCAAACTTTTTGTTCTATAACCAATTCAAATATCTAAATCTTGGTAAGCTCTTCTAGCTTAGATTTGATTCTTGTTGTGTGCTTTCCCTTTCTTCATTCCCTTCAATGGATAGGTGTACCAATTATGTTTTTTGGATCTATCTCTCCCTTTCTTGTAGAATCTTTTCTTTTCATCATCATTGGATCTTTCTCTCCCTTTGTAGAAACTTCTTTCTCTTATCTTTTCTCCCTTTGACTGATGTTCTTCTCCCTGATGGATATTTCTCTTCTCTCCCTTATCATTGGATATTTCACTTAATCTCTCTCCCTTTGTATGATAATGATAGATATTTCATTGAATACTTCTCTCCCTTTGAGAGAAATGCCAAACAAAATATATCATTTAATTCTTATGTCCATCAACAATACATCTCTGTAGTAGCTAAAAATATCTCTGGTGTGCAGTTTAGATAAGTACCTTCTTGTATTGATATGTCATTGTAGTCCATATCTCAACTTGTATTAACATGATTGATCTTCTGATAATGTGTAGGATGATGTAGCCTTCTAGTCAGCTTAGAGACCAATAGACAAGGGTCAAACCCCTAGTCTATTCCTCAGGTACTCAAATGTATCTTTTGGCAATGGATTTGTGAATATATCTGCTAATTATTCTTTGGATTATACATATTCTAGTATCACCTCTTTCTCTTGTACCTTTTTCCTCAAGTAATGATACTTAATAGCTATGTTCTTTGTTTTAGCATGCATAACAGGGCTCTTTGAAATGTTGATAGCACTTGTATTATCACAATAGATAATTACTGGTTCAAGAATTTCTTCTTTCATACCTTTCAGCAATTTCTTGATCCATGCAATGTTAGAGAAATTTGCAGCAGCAACCACATATTCTTCTTTTGCATTTGATTGAGATATGCATCCTTTCTTTTAACTTATCCATGTGACAATTCTGTCACCTATAAAGAATACTCCTCCTGTAGTTGTCTTTCTATTATCTAAGTTTCCAGCCCAATCAACATTGGTATAAACTTGTAGCTCAAATTTGTCTTCTTTATTATACCACAAACCATAGTCTTTGGTATTTTCTAGATATCTCAGAATTCTTTTGACATCAGTCATGTGTGATTCCTTAGGATTAGCAGAGAATCTTGAAAATATACCAACTACATTCTATTATATCTGGTCTAGTGTGTACACCATACATTATTTACCAATCATAGATTTGTATAAGGTCTGATTTACCTCGGTTGTCTTTTCTTCCTTTGTCAAATTGCATCTGATTTCCATAGGTGTTCCAAGTGGTTTGGAGTCCTCCATCTTGAATATCTTTAGAACTTCTTTGATGTATTTGGATTCTGTGATGTAGATGCCTTCTTCCTATTGTAGAATATGCAGGCAAGGAGAAAATTGATTCCTCCAAACATTGACATCTCAAATTATTTGCTCATTTTATCAGCAAATGACTTGCATAGCATATCATTGCCTCCAAATATGATATCATCAACAAATATCTCAGCAATCAAAATCTTATCACCAGTTTCTCCTTTCAAATATAGATTACTATTGTCACTTGTTCTAACAAATCCAATACTAATGAGATAAGAGTGAATTATTTCATACCATACTATCGATGCTTGTTTCAATCCACACAAGGCTTTGCGTATTCTAAAAACCATGTTCATCTTGTTAGGAACAACAAAACCTTCAAGTTTTTCAATGTATAACTCATCTTCTAGTATTCCATTCAGAAATGTGGATTTAACATCCATTTGGTATACTTTGAATCCTTTGAAAGCAACATAATCAAGTAGAATTATTACTCCTAGTCTGCAATTTTTGTCACTTGATCTAGATACTAATGTCCATGTTTTATTTTTCTTAATCTATTCTATCTCTTCGTTCATCGCACTAACCCATTCTTGATTCTCAAGTGCAGTATTAACAGATTTTGGCTCAAAATCACAAATCAAACATCTAGTGTTAATTGACTTACTTCTTATTCTCATTCCACCTCTTTTGTCTCTAACAATTTGGTCCTGTGGATGGTTTCTTCTGACATATCTAGCAAGTACAGGTTCAGATCTCTGTTCTTCATTTTGATTATCATTTTGACCTTCATTTTGATCTTCATCACTCGGTTTAGTGTTGTGATCATTTTCCTGATTCTCGGTGTGCAGCTTGTTGCTCGGTTGCATTGTTCTGTCGCTCGGTAGCGTTACACTGTTGCTTAGGCAGAGTTTCAAGTTCTTCAATGTAGACAATTTTTTGTAATCTTCTGGTTCCTTTCTTCTTTCCTCATCATTTTTCTAGGTAAATTCATCCAATTCAACATTTGCACTTTCAATGATTTTGTTAGAAGATTTGTTCAGACATAGATAAGCTTTTCTTTTAGTAGAATATCCTAGAAATATGCCTTCATCACTTTTAGAGTCAAGTTTCCCATTTCTATCATCTTTCAATATATAAAATTGACCTTCAAAAATTCTAAAGTAACTCACATTTGGTGTGTATCCATACCATAGCTTATAAGGTGTCTTATTGGTGTCTTTCTTCAATTGAACTCGGTTTAGTGTATAGACAACAATACTTAAAAATTCTCTCCAGAATGTTTGTGTGATGCCTTTTTGATCATTAGTGTTCTAGCACAATCAACAATTGATCTATTCCTCCTTTCAACAATCCCATTTTGTTGTGGTGTCCTTGGTGCATAAACCTATCTTGTAATCCCATGCTCATTACAAAAGTTAGTAAATTCATCAGAAATAAATTATCCTCCTCTATCTGATCTTAGACATTTTTGTTCTTTTTCACTTTGTTTTTCAACTTTATCTTTATACCATTTGAAAATCTTAAATGCTTCAAATTTCTCTTATAAGAATATAACAGTCATCATCCTAGAATAGTCATCAAAAAATAGAATGATGTATCTATCACCATAATAGCTCTTTGTTTTCATTGGTCCACATAAGTTAGTATGGACTAACTCTAGAATAACATTAGATATGTAGGTGTTTCTCTTGAAACTAGACTTTGTCATTTTTCCTTTTTGACAATTCTTGCACATGACATGGTCGGGTTTTGACATACTCGGTAAGCCTCTTACTTTTTGTTTCTTACTTATCCTAACCATGTTGTCAAAATTCACATGACATAACCTTTTATGCTGCAACCAAATGTCTTTATTTCTAGACAATAAAAAAGTGGTCTTAATATCATCAAGATAGAATAGATTACCTTTTGTTTGTTCACCAGTACTGATCAAATTTCATGTTCCATTATAGATATTTGCCTTTTTTTTATCAAATGCAACTCGGTGTCCTGTGTTACTCAGATGTGAAACACTCAATAAATATAGTTAAGTCCTTTCACCCAATATGCATTTTCACATCTGATTAGATTATTCAGCATGATGGTTCCTTGTCCTTCAATTGGGAAAGGTGAGTCATTACTTATCCTAAATAATCAACCATTATAATATTCAAAAGTTTCAAACTTTTTTTTATCTCTAGTCATGTGATGAGTACAACCACTATCAATAATCCTGACATCATTTTTGCTAACTTTATATATGAGTGAAGTTTCAACATACCTTTCTCCTTTGTTTGAATCATCCTTCATAGCAAAAAATACTATCTCAACATCTTCAGGAGAATCAGTGTTAGAATTTTCAGCTTTGTTCAGGTAACAAGCCTTGTTTCCTTTGTCCTTGTAGTCTTGGTTATCTCTTTTGTCAGAGTGTTAGTTGCTTCTATAGTCTCGGTCATCACTTATGTCAAACTTCTTTTCATAAGATCTGTCATTGTTTCTTTCATTGTTTCTCTTGTTAGGGCATCTAGCAGAAAAATGTCCAATTTCTTTGCAATTAAAAGAAACCAATGGTAATTTACCTTTGCATCTTCCTTTACCTCTATGAAATCTTCTATCCATTAGTGCTTCAATTTCATCAAGTTCTTGTTCATCACTATCACTTTCACTGTCATTTCTCATAGTGTGTTTATGACTAGATTTTCTTATCTTGAGAGAAGATTTGAATGCAGAATCAATGGTTGGTAAGACATTGTTGTCATAGTTTTTCATCTCAAATGAAATAAATCTACCAATAAAACTATCAAGATTAACATTGTTATTTGCAAATGCTCTCATTTATTGAATTATAGATACTAAAATAGCATAAACAGGTAATAAGGTTTTCATAATTTTACTTACAACAGTTTCTTCCTCAAGTACTTCTCCTACTCCACGGATATCATTAACAACTTCTTTGATTCTGCTACTATACTGAGTGATGTTCTCTCCTTATTTCATTCTTAGGTCATCAAATTTTCCTCTGAGGCTTTTAACTTTATCTCTCAACACATTTGTATCTCCTCCATGTACTAGCTTTATTTTATCCTACATTTTCTTTGCAGAGGTGCAAGATTTGATATCTTCAAATTCAAGATCGGATAGTGAAAAATCAATCTCTATCATCATAGAATTGTGTTCATGTTTCTCTCTCAATTGATCAATAATTAGAGGTCCAGTAGGTGAAACATATTCAACGTACAAGTATTGTGTGACATCATTTCCAGTACTTGATAGATGAAGTCTTATCCTTCTTTTCCATGATGCAAAGTTTTTCTTGTTCAGCTTAGGCACATCCCTTTTACTCATCTTGTGATTGATAGAAGTAAAATCCTAGGTGTGCTCACACAGCTCCCAAGATAGGACCTAGTTTGTCACTATCCAAATTTAGGCTCCTAATTCCAATTTATGACCTTGTTAAGTCAATGGACACTCTATCCAAGACTCCTCCCAACTCTTATCATAGAGTTACAATGTTTTGTTTTCACCTTGGATGACAACTATCTCAGTTTTATCACAATACTCTCAAAGGGCTTGAAGAAACTATTCCATATTTCTCCATATTAATACTCCCCATGCTACAAGGGAAATTTAGGCACTTGTGATGTCCTTCCTACATCCAAAAAACTCACAATTCATAAGTTTTTAGACCCAAAATGGTCTAGTTCTTGAATTATCTCCAAACTATCTTAATAGGCCCAGTAGTCCTATTAGCCCTATCTAGAGGTTTTTTTTGGATTAACTCCCAAAACTTGCTCCTATCCCCAAAAACTAACATGTGATCCAGAGACCCTTTTTTGAGACCTAAAATATTTCTAAGGTCTTGGGTCCCCAAATCATCCGTACACCACTGTCCTTGAAAGTAGGGCTTTTAGGCCTAATCTAGATCTTTACAAGCTATGCTCTAATTTCTTCTCACAAATCAATCCAGATGGATTAGTCATGCTATAAAATTGATCCTAGGGACTCATAAGACCCTAATGACTCTTTGACATCACTTGGTTTAGTTCACCATATCATTCCCTTTTCTCTGCAATGGTTTCTAACCTCTCATACACCTAGTCGGGCTATCCTAACTCGCCTAGGGCATGAGTTTAAAAAAAGATTCACACCTTTCTAGACCTCCTAATCTTATATAAATTAGGTACAGAGACTCCCCTATGCATTCCATTCAACCTTTTATGATTCCCATGGTTGAATTTTATGGGGGAGCCATGAAAGAAAAAATTGTTTGTAAGAGACCAGTAGACTGTTTAATTAACAAACAATTTCCTACAACTTGAAGATTAACTCTAAAATACTAACACACTGAAAAGAAAAGTATTAAATCACTCCACTCTACATGAATCCACATCTAGCACTTTAGATATAATCCATTACAACACCATTAACATGCAAAAAGAGTTGACTGTATACTGTATGCAGAGATGTCTTCTTTCTTACTCACAAAACTTGGTTACAAACACTCTTTCTCAGGATTTGAGCCTGAGTGTATATTAGATTCCTTTCTCCACCATTATAGTCCATTTGGAATCATTTCCCACTCCTACAATTGAGGGGATCCAATGTTGACAAGTTGCATACAACATTTTCAAAAGTTGCAAATGTTTTCATGACAACTTTTGGCATCTTTTGCATTAACTATGCAAACTAGAATCTAGGACCTCTAGGCTATGTAGTTCAATCAAATGACACAATTTAATGACCTTAAGGAATATTTTAAATCATTCATGGGTCTAGAACACATTTTGGACCCAAATCCCAACTTTAGACCAACTAAGCCTAAACTAACCAAAACAACTAACAATGACTAATTGGTGACCTTAGTGCTATCACTAACTCACCTAGTCCACATGACCTACTAAGGCCTCAAAGAAAACACACCTCTCTGACTTGGCTAAGGTCATATACAAGCCAAAAACTTCTAAGGCTTGAGGATTTCCTAGATGCTCCTGCATCATCCTCCCCTAAACAAAAGGATTCAATCCATCCTTGGATTGAGTAAGTTGAGGTCAATGCCAAACTTCTTGAATTTAGATTCCTTGATCCATACTACATCTGCATCAGATTTTCCTTTCCATTTTATCAAGTGTTCTTGATACTCCTTCATTGTGGTCTTATTATAAACTCTAGAATCCATAATTGTCTCTGCTTGTTTGATTGGTGTTGAAGGCAAGTGTAAGTCTTCCACCTCTTGTATCACTTCATGTAGACTCTGATCAGTGTCAGGGATTAGACCTTTATATAGGGCTAAGTCTGCCACATTGAACATTAGAGACAAACCCAAATCTTCTGGTAGCTCCACTTTATAAGAATTAGCTCCATACTTAGCTAGTATGACACATGGGTCGATTGTCCTCATTTGCAACTTATGTAGTGTTCATTTCTAAAGTCTTGCCTTGTTTAGATGTGCCATAGCTAGATCTCCAACCTTAAATTGAACATACTTTCTTCTCTCATCCACTTTTCTTTTGATCTTCTCTGTATTCTCAGTGAGTATCTTTCTAACTATGTCATGAACTTATTGCATAGCATATGCAATGTCCTCAGCATATCCACTGCCTTTAGCTCCATCTTTAAGGTCTCTGAGTTCATGAATGCCTCTAGGATGGATACCATATACAATCTCAAAAGGCCTTTTCCCTGTGGTTCTGTGGACAGTGTCATTATAAGCATATTTTGCTTGTGTAATGAGTTGGTCCCATGTCTGACCATACTCCTTTGTCAAACACCTTAGGAGATTACCAAGGATCCTATTCACTACCTCTGTCTAACCATCTGATTGAGGATGGTAGGAAGATCCAAATGATAATTTGGTGCCCAAATTCTACCAAAGAGTGTTCCAAAGTTGGCTCATAAACTTGGTGTCTCTGTCAGACACAATACTTAGTGGTAAACCATGAATCCTAACAACCTCCTTGAACAATAAGGAAGCTATTTTTCTAGCATCATTCATTGTCTTTCATGGCACAAAGTGAGCCATCTTACTAAATCTGTCTACAATCACATAGACTTATCCATTCCTTGTCTAGTCTTGGGTAGACCTACCACAAAATCCATACTTAGGCATTCCGATGGCCTGGTTGGAATGGGTAAGGGTTAATATAGGCCTACATTTGTAGAGGTTCCTTTGGCCTTCTAATAGATAACACATCCCTCCACATATATTTTCATATCCATGTTCATCTTAGGCCAAAAATAAAATCTTTGGATTAACTCCTGAGTTTTATTGATCCCAAAGTGGCCACTAAGTGCACCATTATGTTTCTCTTGTATGAGATTCATTCTTATTGACCCCCTTGGGACACACAACTGACCCCCTTTAAACAAAATACTAGAGTGCAAAGTGTATTCAGATTATTGACTATGGAAATGGTTTTTATACTCTTGACATACCTTATAGATGTCTGCAAAGTCCTCATCTTCTTCATACATGTCCTTGAAGTTTTCAATCCCCATACTCTATGAATCTCCTGAATGGTCAATGCTCTTCTACTCAAAGCATCTACAACTTTATCTTGCAACCCTTTCTTGTGTTTTATGTTGAATGTATATGCTTTTAGGTATTCAACCCACTTCATGTGCTTATGACTCAATTTTTCTTGTGAGTTCAAGAAACTCAATGCTTGGTTGTCAAAGTAGACTATAAACTCCTTTGGAAATAGGCAATGCCTCCATTTTCTCAATGACTGGACAAGAGCATACATCTCTAGGTCATAAGAAGAATATCTCTTCTTAGCTTCACTCAACTTCTCTGAATGGAAGGCCACTAGTCTTCCCTCCTGACTTAGAACTACTCCAATTGCCACATTGTTGGCATCACACTCCACTGTGAACAATTTTTCAAAGCTTGGTAGCACTAGAATAGGTTGATTTTCTATCTTTTTTTTTAGTAGTTCAAAACCTCTATTAGCTTTCTCATTCCAAAAAAATTTGGTTTTCATGCCTCCCTTGATTGTATCTAACATAGGAGCACATATTGCACTAAACTATTTAATAAATTTTCTATAGTATTGTGCAAGACCATGAAAGATTCTTACCTTAGTGCTTGTCCTTGGAGTAGGCCAGTTGATGATGGCCTCAACCTTTCTTGGATCCATTTTTAAGTTACCTTGTGATAGTACAAAGCCAAGGTACACCAACTCTATTTTGATGAACTCACACTTTTCTAATTTGATCATCAACTTCTCCTCCTACAACTTCTTAAATACCAATTCCAAGTTCTTAAGGTGCTCTTCTCTTATCTTACTATAGATGAGTATATCATCTAAGTAAACTACTATGAAATTACCATTGTACTCTTTAAGTACTTCATTCATCAACCTCATCAAAGTTTATGGAGCATTTTATAGGCCAAATGGCATGACTAGCCATTCATACAGTCTTTCAGTAGTTTTGAAGGTTGTCTTCCACTCATCCCCTTCATTCACCCCTATTTGATGGTATCCACTTTTTAAGTCTATCTTTGTGAAGTATCTAGCCCCTCCTAGACATCCCATTAGGTCTTCTATACTAGGGATAGGGAAACTATACCTAACGGTAATCCTATTGATTTCTTTGGATTCTGTACATAACCTCCAAGTTCCCCCTTTCTTAGGTGCTAGGACTGTGGGTACGACACAAGGGCTAATGCTCTTTCTTATAAGGCCTTGCTCTAATAGCTCTTGGATTTGTTTTTCAATCTCCTCATTCTATTGGGGAATCATTTTATAGGCTTCCTTATTAGGTAGGGTGGCTCCAGGGATTAGGTCAATTCGGTGTCTTACTGACCTCTTAGGTGGTAAGGTGGATGGCTGTCCATCACTCACTATCCCTTGACACTTCACTAGCATCTCCTGAACTTCCTTGGGCAACTCTGTCTTCTTTTTTTATTTTTCTACAACTTCCTTAGGGTTCAACACCAGTGAAAAACTAATTCCTTCTCCTTCGCCTAGAGTCTCTAAGAACTCCTTTTCACCCACCATAAGAACATTTGGGCCAGTAGAGTTCACTTCTGAATTTTCCAACAGTGACTGAATCTTATATGTCACATTGCCTTTCTTGAAAGTGTAGGAGTTTTTCACTCCATTATGCATAGCCATCTAGTCAAATTTCCATAGTCTACCTAGGAGAAAGTGACATGTGTCCATAGGTAATACATCACATAAAACCTTATCTTTATATATCCCAATGGAGAATTCCACCCAAGCTTGTTCATTAACTAGGAGATGTTGTCCTTTGTTAAGCTATGTGAATTTATAAGGGTTGGTGTGGGGTATTCTTGTCATTTTTATCTTGCTAATTTCCTCCTCTAACACTACATTGTTATTTGATCTTGAGTCTATGATGACTCTACACACCTTTCCCATCATTTTACACTTCACTCTAAAGATTTATCTTCTCTGACTACTCTCTTCCTTCACTGGTTCTTTTATGAGAGTTCTCCTCATCATAAGGTTTTCTCCTTCCTCTGATTCCAATGGGAATTCAAGGTTCTTATTCCCACTTGTCTCTTCATTAACATAGTTCACTCTTTTGTCAACTCCTTGTGAAGTAATTCCCTTCTCTGGACACCTATATGCCAGATGCCCCAACTGGTTACAATGATAACACTTCATATTGGAAAAATAGTTTCCTCTCCCTTGATTACTACCTCTTCCTCTATTATTAGAGTTTCTTCCTCTATTGAAGTTCCCTTCATGTTGTTCAATAAGCTTAGTCTCTGATTGTCCTTTAGATTTAGAGATTCTTCCTCAATAGTTACTTCTTTGTCCTTTGGTATCTCTTCCTCTACCTCTTCCTCTTGAGGTGTTGGAATCTTGTTTCTTATTCAATTTATCCTCCACCTTGATAGAAATTTAGTGACACTTCTGTACTATATCAAGAGTCAAGAGACTCATTTCATCTTGAATGGTCCATTTGAGGCCATTAAGATACCTTGCTACTTTCACCTTCTCATCTTCTCCTATCCTTGATCTCATACAAAGTCTTTGGAATTCTTCAGTGTAAGAGTTGACATCTAGGTCCTTTTACCTTAGAATTTGTCTTCTCTTATGGATTTGGATTTCATAATCCTCTGGAATGTAAGCCTCTCTTACTTTTGCTACCATAGCTCTCCATGAAGCAATAAGCTTCTTCCCATCCTTCTCTCTTTCATCCTAGATGAACTTCCACCAAATGAGAGTTGATCCTCTCAATATTGCTTTGGCAACCTTCACTTTTTGAGCCTCTATGATTCCATCACACTCAAAATGGTTTTCTAAGCCCTCTATCCAATCAAGAGCTACTTTTGGTTCCATTTTTTCACTGAAAAATGGGGACTCCCTCCAAAGCTTTACCACTTATAGCTTTCAGAGCTTTCAAGAATGGTTCTTGTTCACTGATAGGGTCAGCTTTAGGGAATTCATCTTCTATGGCAATATCCTTGCCTTTCCCATCAACCTTGTCTAACACTTCATCTTCCTTCACATCAACTTCATCAATTTTTTGTTCAAGTTGAGCTATTCTATCTTGGAGTAACCTATTTTCCTCCTCTTGTTCATCCACTTTCTTTGCTAGTTCATCATTTCTCACCATTGTTGATTCTACAATGGATTCTGCGGGCTGAAACATTAACCACAAGCCTAATCAAACATGGCTCTGATACCAATCTGATAGAAGTAAACTCCTAGGTGTCACACAACTGCCAAGATATGATCTAGTTTGTCACTATCCAAATTTAGGCTCCTAATTCCAATTTAGGACCTTCCTAAGTCAATGGAAACTCTATCCAAGACTCCTCCCAACTCTTATCAAAGAGTTACAATGTTGTGTTTTCACCTTGGATGACAAATATCTTAGTTTTGTCACAATACTCTCAAAGGGATTGAAGAAACTATTCCATATTTCTCCATATTTAGGGGATCCAATGTTTCTGAGTTGCATGCAACATTTTCAAAAGTTGCAAATGTTGTCATGACAACTTTTGGCATCTTTTGCATTAACTATGCAAACTAGAATCTAGGGCCTCTAGGCTATGTAGCTCAATTAAATAACACCATTTAATGCCTTAAGGCATATTTTACATTATTCATGGGTCTAGAACACATTTTGAACCCAAATCTCAACTTTAGACCAACTAAGCCTAAACTAACCAAAACAACTAACAATGACTAATTGGTGACCTTAGTGCTATCACTAACTCACCTGGTCCACATGACCTACTAAGGCCTCAAACAAAACAAACCTCTTTGACTTGACTAAGTTCAGATTTCTAAGGCTTAAGGATTGCCTAGATGCTCCTGTATCATTGATCTTTAGCTTAAGTCTTTAAACTCTCTTCAAAGCACCAAAGCTCTGATACCAATTGTTAGAATAACTTAGGGGGGGGGGTGGGTAAATCAGTGGCCTTAAAAATAATTCCAAAAACTCAACCATACATTTATATCTCAAATATAATATCCTCTAGTTATCTTCTAGTCCTTCAAGATGTATGCCTTATGTAATTCTAACAAATATATACTTCTCGGTAAAATATACTGTTTATCTTTTTCTATCCTTTACGGAGTAGTAGTAATTAAACTTAGTGTTTACCGACCAATCCAGTTTTAGTAATGTGTAAAGGAAACTATCAATGCAATGAAATAAAAACACATTTGACACATGGATTTTTAATGTGGAAACCCTTTTAAGGGAAAAACCACTTGGGATCAGTAACCCAAATTTTTCTCTCTTCTAAAGTGAGTTCGGTGAAGAGCCAACCCTATTAAAGGTTACAAACACACTGTTAAGTGTGACCTTTTTAGAGAATTCAAAACTAACAGTTTGTCTTTTGACCTGACACTCACTATTCTATCAATAAGAAAACCTTTTGATACTCTTGAGTATCTCAATACAATAAGGATGGTTAAATCCCACTCGGTTAAGAGATTTTTTGAATCAATGGTTAAACTGAAACAATAAATGATCTATTCAATAATACAACTTTAACTTGTAGATTTTTAGATCTATTGTTAGTCCAATAATACCTCTTTGATCAATATGCTCTTCAGTTCCTTTGCTCTCTTCTTTGTTCTACTCGGTGAATGCTCTGTCCTCTGTTGCTCGGTGTCTGCAGAATTATTTGGCTCTGCTCTTTAGTCTGTATGATTAGATCTGCATGAAGACTTCCATCTTCACCAAAATTATATTCAACATTCCTCTCTTTTCATAATGAATTACTTGTCTCTTTATATAGACATTATTTAGCCACTCAATCTCCTTGTTTTTATCGTAGGTCACTTCTTGATCCGTAAAAATTTCTGTGCTTTCTTTAATCTGTAAAGCTCTCCTTTAGTTTGATTCCAAAAATCCTTCCTTGTTATCTATGAATAAAATATGCTTTAAATTTATTTCCTTTATTTAGTTCAACTAATTGATGAAAATATAGCAATCAATCAGTCAATCTAAATATAACTCCTATCAGCTAAGTGTTTTTGTCATTTTTTATCTTCAATTCTGATCGCTGATCAACTCCTGTTAGCTCAGTCATTGAATTCAGTTATTCTTGATAACAACTTCAGTTAGCTTGGTGACCACTCCATTTGTGCTTGGTAAATAGCTCTTGCTTGGTAACCACTTGCTTAGTTACTGCGATACTCGGTATACACTGTGAACTTCTCGGTGACACTTGCTCGGTAACACTTGGTCAGTTACTACTATCCGTTAGTGTGCACTTTCTATTGGTGTTTGTTGTCACTTGGTGTATACTGAACTTTTATCTTTTACCGATTGCATAAAATTTGTCTCTTTAGCTCTTGAAGGTTAATGAAAATATGTATATGACCAATCAGATTATATTAAGTTGACATCAATGAAAATACAATACATTAACTGATTAATGTCTTGCATTCACTTTTGCATCTTGGTGATCATCAACTTATCATCTTCAAACATTCAATCAGTTATAGTTCATCAGATCTGTGGTCTCAGTCACATGTTCTATTTCATTACTCTTTTCTGTTTCATCAATGTTTTGTGTTCCAATATTAGTTACATCATCATTGGTCTCAACTAGCTTTACATCAAGTGGATAATGAAGTGGTATATCTTCAGCTTCATCTCCAATCATAGGAGAGTTTGGATTTTTAATGATATCTTCAACCATAACATCATCATCTGAATCCTTTGTTAGGTTAATGTGAGTAAGAACATTTGGAATACTACCTAACACATCTTGTTTCACTTATTAAAAGTAAAAGTATCATATACTTGAGATGTACTTGTTGTGTCTGCTACATATGGTTGATCCATGTTGAATATCCTTTTCAATATCACCACTGTGTCTTCTTCAAATTCTTTCTCCTTCCCAACAAGTAGTTTTGTAGTCCTATGGCCAATACTGAATATGACTTTATATTTTTCAAGTGGTTCATCTATTTCCTTTATTGTCAAATGTGTCATAGTATAGAGAAGTGTCCTTTATTTTATTTCCTTTATAGTCTCAGCTACAAACTCCCATCAGACATTAATTACTTCATATAGTTCAACAACAATATGATTTTTTATTTGACTAGGTATTTTGATGAATTTGCGAAAGTGAAATACAAAAGAATCTTCAATTTCCTTCTTTTCTTTATCAAATAACTAAGAGAATTTAAAGTTACTGATATTGCCTATCATTCCATGTTCTCTTATTGCATTTACAACTTTAGTAGCACTCTTAGGGATACTGAATTTTATCTTTACATTCTTCCCCATGTTAGTGATTTCCTTTTCAGAATCAGTTTTCTCACTATCTACTTTTGTCTTCTTCTTCTTCTTCTTCTTCTTCTTCTTCTTCTTCTTCATGCCAGGAGATACCTTTGTCTATCCTCTAGTTTTCATCTTCACATATGTCCTTGTCTTGATAGGTTGAGATTCCTTAGGTGGCATAGGGTTATAAGATTTACCTTCATCTCTCTTTTCCATACCAGACTCGTCTAGTGATGATAATTTTGGGGTCTTACTTTTAGTGTCTGCTTGCTTCCTTTTCCTCTTAGCATAAATAGCTGGAATGCTCTTCTTTTGTTTCAATTGTGGAACTACTAACTACACTAGTTACAAACTTCTCTATCATAAGCCTCCTCAAAAGTACCAAATTTTTTTTCTTCATTGTTAATTAGTAGCTTCAATAAAGCTTCAATGTTCAAGGTTAACAACGGTTCATCAGTTTCATATCCCATCTCAGGTATCCATGAAATTCTTGGATCTACCACTTGAATGTTACAAGTGTCAGTATCAACTAGAAAAAAAATAGTATCTCTATACTTCTCCATAATATGTGGAGGTATTCTATACCTTTTGTCCATTTTGTCCTGAAAGTCCTTAAAATATCCCCACGCAACATTGTTTATGTTATCACCTAGTTCACCTATGTACTCACCTAGTTCATCACCGATGTCACTTAGTTGTTCATTCAGTTCATGGTTCTCATCTATCAATATTTGATGTATAATATCCTTTTCTCTTATCAGATCTTTAGCTTTCTTCTTTGAATTTTCAGTAGTCCATTTTTCATCTTCAGCAATTCTCATGCTTTCAAGCACTTCACACATCCTTATGGCTTGAATTTATTGTTCTCTTTTTATCTTGGTTGCTTCCTCGGTCAGGATTTTTTTCTTTTCCATCAAATCTGCTATTGTCCCCTCAGCTTCCTTAGAGTTAACACTTCCTTTATCTATAATTTATCAATGTTGTCTAGACTTTCTTTCAGTTGTTCAGACAATTCTTTCCTTTTTACCAATGAAGCCTTAAGCTTGTTCTTTAACTCCTCAATCATCTTGTTGGCTAAGCCCTATCTTTCATACCTATAGCTTTCCATCTCCTCCTATATACCCCCCAAGTTGTGAAAATTTTCTTCTAGAGGGTCTGATCTCTACTAGCAATTGGTGGAAATAATAGGTACTGAGAGGGGGTGAATCAATAATAATAAAACTTTTAGACTTTTACTTATACCTTTAAGCACCAGAAAAAGAAACTTCCAAATTATGAAGCATATATTGTAAAGTAAAAGTACAATGAATGAAATGACCACACATCCACACACATAAAACTTAGATCTTTATTGTGGAAACCATTAGTTAGAGGGGAAAACCATGTTGGGGTTGAAACCCACAATCTTCTCACTGCAGTAGAAAAGAGTTCTCTATTAGTAGTTTACAATATGTCACTTTCTAGGTGACTCACCCTATTTGGAGTGACTGATACCTTGTTACAAGTATCTAAAGTCCTATTATACACTACCTTGTTAGAGGATTTAATTCCATTATAACAGTGTTCACCCTATTAAGAGATTTACAAAAAAGTCTTATAAAAGACTACCTTGTTAAAAGATTTTAACTTGTTGAAACTATCAGGAAAAAAAGAAGAGTAATTGACATGTGATATGCACTCTTGAATACTAATCAGATCCTTGATGCTTTGTTCTTGTTCTGAACTTGACCCTAAATCTTCTCTAAAAATGGCTCTGCAGTCGTTGTCTAAGGTCTTACTTTTCAACAATAATTTTTACTCCTTCCCTAACTCATAACTCTATCAGTGACTATCATCTTATATCATTTTTCCTTCAAATATAAACCTAATTAGGGTTTCTTTTTCCCTCCAAAATATCTTTATGAATCATAATTCACACATAGAAACTTGAAATCCTTACTATTTCATCCATAAAAAAATTCAAGTTGTTATCTCCAATGTGAAATATTCCTTCAATATTATTGGCCAAAATATACCTTGGATTCATACATAAATATGTACACAACTACCTAATAATGTACTTATTGAACTCTTTAAACAATATACTACATTTTTCATGTTCTCTAGATGCATTGAATCATTCTCTGTCATAACTCATTCAGCCAAGTAAACAAAATTGTTCAATAACCTTTAGCTTTTACCTATTCATTGAACTGATCGATTGGTGGTATCTTTACTTATGCCTTTACCGGTGAGACCTAAGTGGTGCGGTCACAAATCATAGTATACTTTTTGTCTTTACACCTTTCAATGTACATATACAAAAATTGTATTCCTTTACCAATATGTCCTTTACCTATTATGTTGTTCACCGGTTACCTTTTTAACTTGACTTCTCATTACCGATTGGATATATTGTATACTGGTTGTTGTAATTTTATATGCCTACTAAAAAATTTCTTACCTATGTAATGGATTTCCAACAATGATAACCGTACTCTATAAAACCATCATTAATGACATCTATCAACATTCTGCATTCACCATTTATATTATTTATTTCTCATATTTTCCAAAACCCTAACAACTAGTATCAATGAGGTGTATATTTTAGTGATTTGGCAAGAAATATCATATTCAAGTGAGAGAAATAGAAGAGGAAGGAAGACTTAAGGTTGATAAGTTCAATGGAAAAAACTATCAATTATGAAAGATGTGAATGAAAGATTCTCTATATCAAAAGGATCTCTACTTACCATTAGGTGGAAAAGAAAAGAAGTTGATGAGTGTGACAAATGAATAATGGGAATTTCTTGGTAGGAAGGCACTAGGAACAATATAGCTATGCCTGGCATCATTGGTGGCTTTAAATATAGTAAAATAAAAAAATAATGGAGGGTCTAACAAAGGCATTAGACAAACTGTATGAGAAACCCTCAGCCTCAAATATGGTATTTATTATGAAATTTTTATTTAATAAGAATATGGAAGAAGGTGGGTATGTCCGTGATTATTTGAACGGGTTTAATACAGTTACTAGTAAAATAAGCTCTATGAAATTAAATTTTGATGATGAGGTTAGAGATCTCTTGATTTTTTTCTCATTTCCTGAAATTTAGAATGAATTTTTCATGGTTGTAAGTAACTCTATCTCTGGTTCAAACACTTTAAAGTTTGACAATTTTGTTGGTATTATCCTTAGCAAGGAAATGTGATAGAAAGAAAAAGTGAGACATCCGGTAATTATTTGATTGTTGAGAGTAGGGGACAATGGAGGGAAAGAACAAAGAGACCAGGTAATCATGGGAAATCTAAGAAGGGTAGACCCAAATCAAGGTTTAATATAGAGTGCTAGCATTGTGGAAAAAAAGGACATCTAAAGAAAGATTGTTGGTCTTGAAATGGAAATCAAGTGGATGAACAATAATAAAATAACAAAGAAACAAATATAGCGTGTGATGTGTTACAAGATAATTTGATTCTTTCTTTGGATTATATTATTGATACTTGAGTGTTAGACTCAAGGGCTTATTTTCATGCCGCACCTCATACAAAATATTACCTAGACTATGTTTAGGGTGATTTTGGAAAGGTTATATTAGGTGATGATGAACCATGCCAAATTTTTGGAAAGGGAAACATATAGATAAACTTACCAAATGGAAATAAATTGTTGTTGAAAGAGGTGAGACATATTCCTGATTTGAAAAAAAAATTAATATCAACAACACAATCAAAAAGTGAAGGTTGCATAGTCATATTCACACACAATTTGTGTAAGGTTACTAAAGGCTCATTGATAAAATAAATATGGGTAAAGGTAGATACATTGTATAAATATGTCTTGATAATATTGGTGATTCTATTTCCCTATATTCTATAGGAACATATACAATTTGGCAGCACAATCAACTTGGGCACATGAGTCAGAAGGGTGTAAAGATTCCCCATTCCAAGAATTTAATGTTAGGTTTGAAACAAGTTAATTAGGATTTTGTATCAATTTTGTTTATGGGAAAAAGTCAGATTTATTAGAGTTGGGAAGGAATGGAAGAGTGAAAATATAGAGCTTGTCCAGTCATATGTATGGGGACCAGCTAAGGTATCATCTCTCTGTGGATCTTATTATAATTATGTTACTTTTATTGATAATACAACTAGGAAAACTTGGGTTTATTTCACTCCTAGAAAATATGATGTATTTGAAATCTTGAAGCAATGGAAAGCTTTGGTTGAGAATGAGACAAGAAACAACTTGAAGTATCTTAGTTCAAATAATGGAGGTGAATGCTATAGAAGAGAGTTTGACAGTTATTTTTCATACTATGGGATTTGTAGAAAAAAAAGACAGTTCCTAGAACTCCACAAGAAAATGGTGTGTTTGAAAGGATGAATAGAAAAATCATGGAGCATGCAAGGAGCATGGTATTTCATGTAGGCTTAACCTTAGAATTATAGTAAGATGCTATAGATACTATTATTTAATTAATAAATAAGGGCCTCCAAGTTCCTTAGATGGAGATATTCTAGAGGAGGCATGGATAGGAAAAAAGGTAAACTACTCATTTTTTTAAACTTTTGGTTGTGAAGCATTTGTCCATATAGATAGAGAAAAGTAATCAAATATTGAAGAGAAATCCAATAAGTGTACTTTCATTGGATATGGAGTAAATGATTTTGGATATCATTTGTATGATTATGATAATCACACTCAATAGGAGTAGAGATGTCATATTCAATAGAAAAGTCATTTATAAGGATCAGATACATGGAAAGAAGCACAAAAAAATGATTACATAGAATGCATGGTGCTTGATGAAATCCCAAAAAAATTAATATCAATAGTGCTATAAAATATTGAATAACCAGAATTAAAATAGGTTCCCCAAACTCTAGTAAGAAGATCTTGTGGGCTAAGTAGACCTGATGAATGATACTCTCCTTTATTATATTATGTATTATTGATTGATTCCAATGAGATAGAAAGTTATGCAGAAAAAATATAGGTGTTATACACCAAATTTGAACCCTATTAAACTCGAAAGTCTAATGATCTGGTATAACATGGGAATCACCTATTTTTCTCTTGGTACATGAAATTAAACTTGGGAGGAAAAGGGATAGAAGGAAATTGAAACGAAATAAAGCAAGGACTTAATCTATTAGATGATACATTGGAAATGAAATGAATCATAACACAATGATTAAGAGTTAGCATGAAATCCATGAATTAGGACAAGTACAACATTCTAAATAGGCTTGCAAAAGTGTTTTATAAAGAGGTCTGAGATGAGACTATTCAAAGAAAGAAAAGATTTCACAAAAAAAGATTCAAGGAGATAGACACATACTATGACCTACAAACAAACATCCACTCTAGAAAATAGGCACGGAAATGAGACAAGATAACAAGGGATGAATAAAATTCACAAGATTATCCTTATCAATAATCCACAATAGTACACAATGATGCAGAAAAGAAAGAGAACTTAAGCTAACCCATAAATTTATTCAACACTTAGTCACTATATTATTCTTCAAAGAGAATCCCAAACATATGAAAACCTCAGTGAAGGAAAAATTCCATAAAAAGTCTTACATAAGCTTGAAAAAGTGAGAATTGCAGACATGTGAAAAGTATGAGGAAAGGAAAAATGTCACAAAAAATCCTTATACATTTTGAATCTACTTACAAAAGATCAAAAACAACTTATATACAACCTCCTCAACCACACGGGCATGGGAGTAAATTTACAAGCAATGAAAATTAGATTAGGGTTAAAAGAAGATATCCTTTGGAAATGATCAGAAAACCTAAAACAGTCACCTCTACACCTTAATTCCCTTTGAAAATATCTCAGACAATCAGAATCTTAGAAGAAATTCTCATCATCATAAATTCAACCAGAGAAGTCAACCTGGTCCATCTACCTTCTCTGCAACTTAGAAATGTCACCACTGCCATGCAAACCCTAGAAACAATTTGAATATTTGAATATTAGATTATAACAGTCACAGATGGCATAGAATTCCATATTGATGGCTCAAAAAAATACCTTTTCTCATTTTAAAACACTGTCTTAGATCTTTTCTTTAGTTACCTGGGGATCACAATCGGATCTGGACATGCGTCACCTTCTCCCATTTCCTTGAACATTATTTGTCTATCAATTTTTATTTAACTCACAAGGCCTATCATTAGATATTTTACAAATTTCTTTACCTTTATATTTACCCTTGGTGCTGACTTAAACTCTGACTTTGCGACGTGGCAGGTTGTTGCAATGGCTCGATGTTTATCTAGTGATCATCTTTTCCCTAAGCCTTCATGCCCATCATACAATCCTTTCTAAATTATGAAACCTTTACTAATTTTAAAACCCGAGACCCATGATGTCAGCAACACCACATGTCGACCCAACGTAATGGCTCAATGGTTAATCTATTTTCATCTTTTCTTTAAGTCATAACACAAGCTACACGATCAAAAG
Organism: Thuja plicata; assembly: GCA_018584345.1. Classification (NCBI taxonomy): domain Eukaryota; kingdom Viridiplantae; phylum Streptophyta; class Pinopsida; order Cupressales; family Cupressaceae; genus Thuja; species Thuja plicata. Next base: position 354,381 of record MU223440.1, on the reverse strand, counting down.
GAAATCGTCTCACCTTTACTTTATTCTTTCTGACTTCAACGCGACCTTTCTATGGACACGTGGCATAGTGGCATGATGGATCATACTATATCTGTCAAGCATCTTGGTATTAAGGAAAAATGATCACCGTTGGATCTATCGTGACTTTCCTTTCCTTTATCTTCACCTCATAACCCTTGGGATACAAGACATCAACAACACCAGATGTCACCTTCTCGCCATGGCTTAACCTTATCGATCAAGCATCATAATCCTTAAGGCATAGCACTGACGGTTGATTAAAAGGAACTTGACCACTAATTAGCCTCCCTTAGCCCTCTTATAAAGGTGGCCTCTTTGTCCACGTGGCATGATGTCATGATGTCTTGAAGAATCTTTAGTGTTTGATCTGGTCATAAAGTCTTTACGACGACCGTCTGATTGATTCTTTTTTCCTGACTCAGCCTCTAACTTGTCTTTAAACCAGATTACTTCAATTCCTATGTATCTGTAAGTCTCTAGATCTCAGATTTAACTCTAGTCTAGATACGATACTTAGAGATAAATCCTTATCTCTAGATTGCTGAATGAGACTCAACCAGACTTGATCTTGACTTGGGTTTATCTAGAGATTTAGAGATAAAAGGAAACTATGAGTTGCGGAAATAAAGAGTTAACCCCAGTCTGTTTTAGAGATCTAGCGACAACCATAGGATGAAAACATGATTGACATCCCTCACTTGATCTCTGAACTAATTTTTTAACCCAAGCAACATTATGAGATTTAGTAACAAAGAGATCTCTGAATCGTGGAATGACTAAACTCTTAACTATGATGAAATTAAGAGATCTAGCAACCAAGCATATATTATAATTTTGAAACAAATGACTTGACCATGGTAGGACCATGAGATCTAGTGACCACCACCCAATAAAAAGTGCATCAACAACCTACACTAAATCTCTGAATGACTTATGACATAACCATCATATTGGAAGATCGGGAGATAGACAAAAGGTGCAAAGACATAATCATTTTGCCAGATCACTAAATGTTAGTGACTAACCTCTGAGCATTAGGAGATTAGGAGATAAAAGACAAGATGATAAAAGCACATGGAAAATAAGATCTTAAGTGGCATGAAAAAGTAACTTAAAAATAGAACAAGCCACAAAAGGTCTAGGGTTTAAGAGTCTTCCTTAGGGTTTCAGACCTTAAACTAGAACAAGGGTTTAAACCAGGCCTAGAAATGTGCAGAGAACAAGGAAAAGACCAGAAAACATGGATAAAACCTTAAAAGTTGGGCTCATCCCTTGTGGGAACCACATTTACTCCACTTGTAGGCCAATGTTGGACATGATAGGAAATTTTGGGTAACGTTTTGGCCATTTTTGTTGAATGTCTGCCTACTAGACATATACAAAATAGTGGCCTTATGACATTCCATTGGGCATTGAGTCTGCAAGAAGCACAAAAATGAGGAACTCTGGAAGTAGGAGGACTGAAAGGAGGAGAAAAAAATAGGAAACAAAGGCAAAACAAGGAAAAAACTATACAACAATAAATGACTGTGCAACAACACTTTAGGGAAAGCATGAAAACTCTAACCTACTCTAGACTAACCAGTACAGAAACTAGTCAAACAAAACCATTCACTGGAATGCTAAAATAGCTACCTTTTCTCCTTAGAATATCTTGCATTATAAGCATGAGGATAGCTAATGAGACGTGAGGCACATAGAAAAAGGTTAGAAAATATTGAACTACCTCCTGAAAAATGTGGTCAAACAAACTAACCTCCAATAGATCATATGAGGATGTTTCATTAAACTACTCCCATGCTAAGTGTCTGATGGGGAAGCCTCATGAAACTCTAAAATTTGGTTTCCCAATGTTGATGACTTCTCTTTTCTCTTGTTTATGAAGGTTGTTCTATTTTCTGAAAGAGTTTGGAAAGGGAAGAAAAGAGTTTGAACACCTTAGACAAACAACAATATCTCTATCTTTCATAATTGCTTGGCACATTGATTCCTCCTCCATGGTCAAAGGACTATCATCTTATGTTAAACAGGCTAAGAGCTCATCAAAACTATCAACTCTCTAAAGGCCTTTAGGAAAAACTAGTTTTCTATCATCAATCTCCACTTACAAATATTCTATGATGCACTCCAAATAATTTTATTGAAGGTTTTTGTTAACTTATTCATATTGGAAAGCTTCCTCTTTAATAGAAATTTCATTAATTGACATATCATGATGATGACCTATGCCCTCTAGCTGTTTTAAATTTGTTACCGATGTGGTGATGACCATATCTTCCCCATCCTACTCAACAAAAATAGGAAGCTCATCAAACAAAAACATAGCATCTTCCTCTTTTTTACTTCCTTGTTTATGGATACCTTTCTAATCTAATTTACCTTCAGCCATAGGTAATGGCAAGTCTTCCTTTATTTCAAAAAAAAAAAGGGAAGCTCGTTAAACAAATCAATCAAGAGTTTAGGTTGATAATCAATCTTTGTTTCTTCACCTTGTTGTCCCAACTTGTTGCAGTCATCACTCAACACTAACATCTCTGATTTTCCCTTCTCTTCATCACATGAAATATCATCTACCACAAGTCCTTGCTCTGATTTCTCACCGGTATCTTTGAAAAGACTTGGCATATGAAAGTCAGAATGCTGAGTCCATGAAGGCTGCCATGAAAGCTTTGTATCTTGAGAAACTTGAAGGGTCTCTTGGAATACACAAATTTCTTTAAAGGACTACTCTTGTATTGTGGTGGGTTGTAACTCCTTAGATATAGTGTCTTGCAAAGGGTGATGATACTTGAAGCTTTGGATTTCAAATCTAGAGTGTTAAGAGGTAGTCTTAGGGGGAAGACTCTTTTTAAAGCTTGGAAAATTGAAGACCCTATCATTTTTGTGTTGCTCACTTGCAACCGGCTCGATCTCAATATAATCCTCAGACTCTTGTTGATCACAAAAAGGCTAGAAAGATGTCACTATAACTTGGAAATGAATACTCTATAGGTTTTTCATTTGTACTCTTGAAACATGGGAATAGTCCAGCTTAGAATTGTAAATTCATGAGATTTAGGAGAATCACCTTGCCCAAAAGTCCCAAAGCTTGGAACCTTACACTTAAGAGCCTTTTGTTCAACAATTTGTAATCTTAGCTCCACTTCCTTGACAACAATTTGGAGATCAAGCTCCTCTTCAAATTGGTTCCTTTGTTGCTCGTTTCCCATAGTCTCTGCCACTTGGGTTGGAAAATAACTCCTCATATCTTTGAGCTTCCATCCTCTTCTCATGAAGATAAGCTTGGCGAGAGTGTTCTTCTAACTGTAATTGGATCTCATGCTCTCTTTTTAAATCATAAAACTATTTGGAGAAATCCTGAAGTAAAATTTGCAGATGCTCTTGATCATTCCTAAATTTTTGAGATTCTTTCTATAGTTGGAGTTTCTAAGATTGACTAGGAATTTGATTAGGGGTGGTTGGGTGGTAAGCATGATGAGCTTTCTTCCCTCCATTCTCTTATTTTTTCTTTTGTTCACATGATGCTTCTCATTGGGTATCATGCTCATAAACTTGTGCAGATAAATATTGATTGGAGGCATATTGAACATATTGAAACTCTTCTATGATATGGTAACTTAGACTAAAAACAAATTTTGGATGATTTTCATATGGCTTCTTATTAGCCCATTGAGCATTATTTTCATGATATGGTGGTGAGTAACCTGACTATCCATAAGAACATGACATCTCTACTCATGCAATTAGCTAGAAATTTGAATATAAAAGATTTGAAAATTACCAGCACTTGATCTCTTGAAACCAATAGACCTTTCAAGATTTGCCAGATATGCAAGACAATGACCACTTTTAGGTCTGTATTATCAGCATATTAAAGACAACATATCTTTAGAAAATGAACTCCTTTTGGGTCCCATCGGGCATGCTAGAACTATTATACACCAAATTTGCACCCTATTAAACTCAAAATTTTAATGATCTATTATAACATATGAATCGCTTCTAGGTTGTGAGACCTTTGCTAAGTGAAGTGAGACCTCCAGATTCTAGGTTGGTTCCTCTTGGATAATCACCTATTTTTCTCTTGCTACATGAAATTAAACTTGGGAGGAAAAAAGATAGAAAGAAATTGAATGGAAATAAAGAAAGGACTTAATCTATTAGGTGATACACCAGAAATGACATGAATCATAACACAATGACTAAGAGTTAGCATTAAATCCCTAAATTAGGAAAAGTACAACTTTTTGAATAGGCTTGCAAAAGTGTTTCATAGAGGTATGAGATGAGACTATTCAAGGAAATAAAAGATCTCACAAAATAGCTTCAAGGAGATAGACACAGACTATGACCTACAAAAAAACATCCACTCTAGAAAATAGGCACAAAAATGAGAAAATATAACAAGGAATGAATAAAATTTAGAAGACTATCCTTATCAATCATCCACAATAGTACACAAAGATGTAGAAAAGAAAGAGAACATAAGATAACCCATAAATTTGTTCAACACTAAGTCACTATATTATGCTTTAGAGAGAATCCCAAACACATAAAAACCCGAAGGAATGAAAAAGGCCACATAAAGTCTTACATAAGCTTGAAAAACTGAGAATTACAAACATATAAAAATTTTGAGGACATGAAAAATGTCACAGAAAACTCTTGTACATTCTGAACCTACTTACAAAAGATCAAAAAATCTTATATACAACCTCCTCAACCACACGGGCTCGGGAGTCAATTTATAATAAATGCAGATAAAATTAGGGTTACAAAAAGATATCTTCTAGAAAAGATCAAAAACCCTAAAATAGCCACCTCTAGACATTAATGACCTTTGAAAATATCTCAGATAATCAAATATATCTTGGAAGAAACTCCCATCATCATACATTTGACTAGAGAAGTCGGCCTGATCCATCTACCTTCTCTGCAACTTGGAAACATCGCCCCTACCATGGAAACCCTAGAAATTATTTGAATATTTGAATATTAGCTAATAATAGTCACAAGTGTCACAGAATTCCATATCGATGGCTTAGAACATGACCTTTTATCATTTTAAAATACTTTCATCAATCTTTTGTTTAGTTACCCGGACATCACAATCAGATCTGGACACGCATCACCTCGTCGCATTGTCTTGAACATTATCTATCTATCATCTTTGCTTTAAGTCACAGTGCCCATCATTAGATATTTTATGACTTTCTTTACCTTTATCTTTACCCTTGGTGCTAACTTCAACTCTAAATTTGTGACGTGGCAAGTTGTCGCATTGGCTCGATGTTTATCTGACAATCATCTTTTCCCTAAGCGTTCACACCCATCATTAGATCTTTTCTAACTTACGACACCTTTACTACTTTTCAAACCCAAGACCCATGATGTCAGCAACACCATGTGTCAACCCAGCATAATGGCTCAATGATTAATCTATTTTCATCTTTCCTTTAATTCATAACGTGAGTCACACAATCAAAAGGAAATTGTTTGATATTTACTTTATTCTTTCTGACTTTAGCCTGGTCCCGCCATGGACATATGGAATAGTGGCGTGATGGCTCATACTATATCTTTCAAGCATCTTGGTCTTAAGGAAAATTGATCACTATTGGATATATCTTGACTTTCCTTTCCTTTATCTCCACCTTATAACCCTTGGGACACATGATGTCAGCAACACAATATGTCACCTTCTTGCAATGGCTTAACCTTATTGATAGAGCATCATAATCCTTAAGGCTTAGTCCTAACCATTGATTGAAAGGAACTTGACTACCGATTAACCTCCTGTAGTCCTCACAGAAAGGTGGCCCCACTGTCCACATCGCATGATGTTGTGATGTCTTGAAGAATCTTCAGTGTTTGATCAGGTAATAAAGGCTTTGCGATAACCATTCGATTGATTATTTCTTTTTGACTCAACCTCTAACCCAGATTACTTTAATTCCTTTGTATCTCTAAGTCTCTAGATCTCAGCTTTAACTTTGGTCTAGATACTAGATTCAGAGATAAAGCCTTATCTCTGAATTTTTGAATGAGACTCAACTAGGCTTGATCTTGACTTGGGTTTATCTGGAGATTTGGAGATAAAAGGAAACACTAAATTGTAGAACAAAAGTGTTAACCCCAGTTTGTTTCGGAGATCTAGAGACAACCATAGGATGAAAACATGATTGACAACCCTCATTTGATCTCTAAACAAATGTCTTAACCCAAGCAACATTACAAGATTCAGCAACAAAGAGATCTTTGAATCACGAAATGACTAAAGTATTAACTCTAATCAAATTAAGAGATTTAGTGACCAAGCATATCTCATGATCTCGAAACAAATGAATTGACCATGGTAGGATCATGAGATCTAGCGACTACCACCTGATAAAAAGTGCTTCAATGGCATGTGCTAAATCTTTGAATGACCTATGACTTAACCATCATATTGCAAGATTAGGAGATAGACAAAAAGTGCCAAGACATAACCATTTTTCTAGATTACTAAATGCTAGTGACTAACCATCGAGCATTAGGATATTAGGAGATAAAATACAAGATGATAAAAGCACATGGAAAATAAGGTCTTAAGTCAGACAAAAAAGTAACTGAAAAGTAGAACAAGCCACAAAAGGTCTAGGGTTTAAGAGTCTTCCTTAGGGTTTCAGACCTTAAAATAAAACAAGGGTTTAAAGAAGGCCTATAAATGTGTAGAGAACAAGGCAAAGACTAGAAAACATGGACATATACCTTACAAGCTAGGCTCAACCCTTGTGGGTGCCACATTTACTCCACTTGTAGGCCAATATTGGATAGGATAGGAAATTGTGGGTAACAGTAGGTTGAAACCAGAAAGAGGGGGGAGCAAGGTATGAAAGAGATGGGTTCCTTGATACAAAATCAAACTTGGGAGTTAGTTAAATTTCCTAAAGGTAAAAGAGAATTTCCTAACAATATCTTTACAGTTAGGCCCAAAAGGAGGCAAGCACAACTGAGAGGGGGGTTGAATCATTTACACACCTTATAACTTTAATTCCACTTTGTCCAACAAGAACTTAAAGATAAATAGTAAATTCAAGATCCACAACACATAACACATAACACCAATATTTGTTCTTGAGGAAACTCGGTTAAGGGAAAACCCCAGTGGGAATAAAACCCATAAGATGAATGTACTCTGTTAAAAGTATTGTTTGGTTAAGATCAAAAGAGAGAACAAAGGATGCACAAGAACCCATAGACTTAAAAATCAATCTGGAGGCACACTTCCCAAAGATCACTTCTCACAATACAATCATATATCTATCCCTCAGCCGGGTTCACCAATCTATCTTCAATTACAATAGGGTGGAAATACAGTCCATTACAAATAAACTGACAAACAACATCTCCAATGTGAATACAATTCCAAATAAGTAAAAACCATGCCTTAAAATCAACATAAAATATCCTTCCAATCACATACACCACATCTCTCCCTCTCAAAAATTACAAAATGATCTCTCATTTATACTAATTAAAAAAATAATAAACCACCAGGTCGGCTAGACCTATTACAATAAAAGATATAAACAATAAGCTCAATCTCTAAATCTATCCAAATCAAGTTGGCTAAACCTTAGATAGGACCCAAATCTCCAATCAATAACACAATAGTGTATCACCAAAACAACATCAAGAATCACAACACATTACTCCATCAAGTTGGCTAAGACCTAAATGAAGCAACACCAACATGCTACCCAAAAAACAAATCTGATCACCTTGAACATTGAAATCCAGCAACAAAATCATTACAAGGTCAAAGAACACAAATAAGCACCATAAATACCATCCATAATGAAATTCAAACTCATCTTCATCTCTGATCAATAGGAACACAAAAATACCAAACTCTATCACAAAAAAAGATATCTTGTCATACTCTAAATTATGAACAACTCTATTTGTGAACACAATGACAAGGCACCATGTAACCACCAACTTTGCAACCTTTGAAACATAAAATAAAAGACATGCTAATCCCAATAATCAAGATCTATACCCGGGAATATTGTAATAGTACCAACCGACAAATCGATTAAACCTCACTCAAATTATCATCCCAATATTTGTGAACCTTTGTAGACCAACTATAGACACCATGGAATAATACCTTACAATCACAACTCAAGATCTTCAATATAGCACCTGAACACACTATCTAAAATAGTAACTAGTATGTTGAACCCAATGAAAAACATTTATTTTAAGAACACCCAAAAACTAGACTCTAACATTCTCAACAATCTTTCAACAATCTCTCCTTTTGGCATTGATAGCAACATGCAAAGTGAAAAACTTATCAATGCACAAAGTCATTAATATATCCAACTAATCACTCTGAATATCTATCATCAACACAATATCTCCCAAGTATAATTTTAGTTGGTTCTTGAACCCCCATTTTCAAACTTTGAAATTGAGTCCTCCGAATGGTTTTCTCTTAATTTTCTCGTGTCTCTCCCGACTTATTTTGAAGAATGCTTTGTAAAGTAGTGTTTTGTGAAGATATGTTCAGATGAAATTTCATGACAGTGAACCAAAATATTCAAGCCCTAGGTTCAAGGCTTTCCTTTGTAACATTGGAACCACATTGAACTAGGTTCTAAGTGGTTAAAGGTGGTTGTGAACCTCTTTGCACAAATTTAGAAAAGTTCAGATGGTTTGACAAGTTCAAACTGCAAAGTCAGACTCTCACTTCAGGAGTTCAACTTCAAGGTTATGGATTTGAGGTTCAAATTTATTGGGTAGAAAGTGCATTTCAAGTGGATCCAAGCTGGTAAGTTCCAAAAGGAAGATACAAAGTGATTCAAAAAATCCAAAGGTTTGAATCTCAGTGTGAGTGTTGATCTGTGCAACAAGGAAGAAATTTATTTGGAACCTTCCCAGTTTGAAAATGGTTGGCATTAATGTGTTCATTGATCCATGTATTCAAGCCCCCCAAGTCATAGTGGTTATTAATCAATGGTTCTTCTCTCCTAAACAAGCTCATTTGATATGATCAGTGGTATTTATGGAAGATCTTCCAAATGAGTAGTTGTCACGTGCTTGCCATATATTCTATGGATATCAGTCCATTGCATAGAAATGGATGTTTTTTTAATATCGAGACACCTTCAATTTGCGTTTCCTTTGCAGGGTGTCATCAGCTCAACATAGGCCTTGTTGGTAAAGCATAGCTCACAAGATGTTTAACAAACCCATCTCCACATTCTTCTACTTCACAATGCATTTGATATGAGCGCCATGTGGTGATTAACTATAGAGGAGGCAGCAAGCTTGGTGAAGATATGAAGTCATAGCCCAAGGTAGCATGACCTTCCAATGGTCAGAAAATTTCCTAAAGACAACACCTAACCAAACATGGGATGGTAATATCAAGTTTTCCTGGATTCCCTTGCCGAGATTGTATAGGAACTTATCACATTACTGATGAATGAAGACTACCAAACTATGACTTCTCCTGAGCTAGTAGTGTAACGCTTGTATCAGTTGAGACCGCCAAATTCCAAATCATAGACAAATGACTTAAGAATGTGAATAGTGGCTTGATTTACTGAATGTTAACCATAGTGGCAAAAGATTTTGAAAGAACATCAATACACTATCGCTACCCACTAGTATGGATTCTTGCAAATCGTTTGTCATAATGACAGTGATAGAATTGAATTATTTGTGAAGAGGATGCTTGATCACCCGTGGGTTCATTATCATGAAGATGGGAATTATGTGCTCAGATTGACTAAAGAGAATACCAACAAACTCAAACTCAAACACCATAGCGTCATTTGCATGAGAAACAAAAATTACCCATCATAAGTATGTGCATCACATGATGAAGACAACCATTGCTAAGAGTAATTAAAATCCAATTGGGAATGAGGAGGTCAAGCTCTTTGTTCTAATATGGCCGACGTTGCAGAATGATGATGCATTCGAGAGTTGAGTAAAAACTAAGAGTACCATCATATTTTTTTTCAAATCCCACCTCCTCCTCCAAATTTAGTGATTCCATATCTCAAGTGGCGTACACCGCCCATGCATAGAGAAAGGTTATTTTTCCAGAACATGAAAATAGAATGTTGCCAACATAGTATAAATATGTGATCCCCTTGTTTTGTCAAGCGTTCCTCGATTTACATGATCTACATACATACTATAATAGATGTATAAGCTATAGTTTGACAGAGAGATTATCCATTAGGAATGAAAAGGATGCCAATAAGAAGAGGACAACTGGCCTAAATGGAATAGATCATAGCTTGCACTTTTCTAGATATCCTTTTGCAATTGTTAAAATCATTGCTCTATTCCATTATTATAGAGGGGTATTTGTAATGCATAAATGTATTTAAAGAAAGATCATTAGAAAGTAAAGATAAATATGGATCGATATTCGAATGGTTTAAATGGACAAAGAGTGCATGGAAAGTGTGCAACCTATAGCTCAAAGGAGGAACACCATATTTGGGAGACTAGTCATGAAGACCCTACAACAACTCTGGTTAAAGGCCGACAACAAAGATGGTCATTTACAATTTCAATTCCCCACATTTTCCAGTTTGTGAATGGAAAGAACAGTCAGGTTGTTGGAATACTTGGGGTGAGAGTGGCATTATTTAAGGCAATGCAATAGGTTTTGACAAATAAGCAGAAGAAACTTGAGAGCGACCAGATGTTGTATAATTGTGCCCTTTGTGGGAAGGAGTATAGAAGTACCAAGGCCCATGCTTAGAATCTTAACTCCAGGGCACATATTTTTTGTGCAATCTGAGGTCTCATACTTGCAAAGTGTTGTAATTACTGTCATTAAATCCACTCCCATAATGAGCTACAAGATCCTTAGAAAAAGAAGAAGATTCTGAAAACAGTGAGGAAGGGGTCGATGAGAATGAGAATAATGATAAATCATCATGATAGTAACAATTGTCAGCAAGTGAAAAATAATTTGATGGTATATAGATTTTCTATATATTTTTAAACTCAACTAAGTTTCATCCCAAGAGGTATTTCAAATACTTTAATTAGTATTATAGTTGTAAGATAACAAACATTATGGTCCCAACATGGAGAAAGTATATTAGGGATGAGAAGTAATATCAAGAATAAGTTATGAAACTGAAAGGAGAGTTTCTGGGAAAAATTTAAATATGCCCATGAAAGAGAAAAGAAGGGTTCATATTTTGTCTCAACTTTGGGGGACTATTTATTTTCCGAAGGAGAGTTTTTCTATTTCTGTTGTTTTTGCAGGAAAGTGATAAAGCATTTTTGAATTGGAAATAGTAGTATTGTAAAGGAGGATAAAAGAGATATGTGTTATTTCTTATGTTTATTCAGAATAAAAATATTTTTGCACATCAAATCTATGAATTTGAGCATCTATCTTTGGATTGGATGAATTTGTGAATTTAGTCAATTACTTCTGAATTTTATTCTTCGTATATATTCCTACTCATGTTTTTCAGTAGGCCTATGAGATTTGGTCATGCATGCATTCCATAGATAATATTGTGTTTTCTTTCCTGCACTCTCTATTACGTTAGGTTTGATAAATGAACTGAGTGTCATTTATTTTGTGCTTAATTTAATGTTTTTTTCTTTCTCATCTACTTTGTGTTTACAGATAGATGTTTGTATGCCTTTCTTGATTTCAGGTTAAAAGCATTCTTGTTTGTGGTTTAGCGGATTCATTAAAGATCTCACAAGAGGAGTTGTACCCAAGATAATTTAGTGGACACTTATGCATTTCAATTGCAAAGCAATCCAACTGTTAGTCACAAATATTTGTCTTCTCGGTTTGGGCATTTGGGAATCATTTTAATTTTGTTTTTGTAAAAGAAAAATCTATTCACTAACATATAATAAATTATCTATCATGTTTTTTCACATACAATCTCTCCCCCTTTGACAATAATGGAAAAGGACCAAACACATCAAAAATAATTGAACTCGCCTCAAAAGGAAAAATGTAAAATATCAGTACCAAACTAAAATAACCATAAGAATGCTCCCCCTAAGGAGCAGTCCCCAAACTCATAAATCTAGTGAATGATATTCTGATAGGTTTTCTGGACTTATGACATCCTCAACATCATTATTTTTTATCGGGAGGGGCTATCAGCCCAATATTTTCCCTCAAATATACAAATGTATCCTTCGGCAAAGGCTTTATAAAGATATCGACAATTTGTTCCTTAATAGACACAAATTTATGTTTCACTTCCTTTTCACTCACTTTATCCCTCAAGACATGATACTTAACATAAATATTCTTTGTCCTTGAATGTAGCACATGATTCTTTGAGATATTTATAGCACTAAAGTTATCACAGTAGATAAAAGTAGTTTCATCAATGTTTATCCTTATATTCTTCAACATTTTCTTCATCCAAATAGATTGATTATAGTTTATTGCAGCAACAACATGCTCAGCTTCAACAGTAGATAGAGATCCTTGTTTAGATGCTCAGATGCACCCACAAATAACTGTACTAGTTTATAATGATCCTTGTTAGAAGATCTTGCAACCCTGTTAGGAGTTGATCTTTATAATGCAATAAGTATAGAGACCTGGTCAAAGGTCAGACCCTGTTAGGAGTCTTTTACAAATAACCCTATTAAGGGTGAGGACTCACTGCTCAAATGGTGAAGGCTGCAACCTTCTGAAAGGTAGATATACATTATATATGAAAATGAACTATTTGTCTAGACCTATTTTCTTGATCAATTCCAGTGAATTGTAATATTCTTCTAATTCTTCACATAGCTCTTCAATTGATGAATGATGCAGACTTATTGTCTAACTTTCTGCTCTGCTCTGTCTTATTCTTTCTCGCTTCATTCACACTTTGCAATCAAAATTAAACTACTATAAGTATCTTCCACAAGGATAAGGTCATGATGGTTGTAGGAAACACTTCAGTAACTTTCTTGTTGGCTTTACTAAGCACATAATCAAATTTAGGACCGCGCAACTCAAAATGAATAAACGCATCGCTTCACATAGTCGGCTCTACCAAATTAACTCAAACATCACGCTTCTATTAAAAAATGTTTAGCACCTTTGGATAATCATCATTAACTCATAAATAAACATGAATACAAACACGCATATCCCTAAGATAGGCGCAACTCAAGAAATAATGTAAATACGTCATCTCTTAACAGATAATCTCTAGAAACTGTAACTGCCAAAACAAATTAACATAACTTAACTGAAACTACATATATGAATCTGTGTGTATGAATATTACATCCTGAACATGTCTACCACATAGATGTAAATGTGCAAGGCTCTAGAATATCTATATGGATAATTGCATACAGGACACTATTGTATATTATATGTTGTCATCAATGAAAAACATACAATCAACTATTTGCACAGAAGCAAATCTCCAACAATCTCCCCCTTTGACAGTGATGGAAATATATGATATGAAAAACACCATCAACCCAAAGAATCTTTCTTATTTTTACAATATACTATATACTACCCTAGAGTATATGCTCCCCCTAACTATACACTCCCCCTTTAACATCAATGGCAAAGCGTGCCAAAAACAATCAAGCACAAGTACTAATCTAGAAGTAGAGTAGTCAACCACTCATCAGTCACCAAGGACTCATGCTATTGCTGCAAGTTCTAATTAGACTCAGGAAAGGGAATTACTATCAGCTTCTCCCTGAGATACTCAAAAGTATCTTTTGATAAAGGCTTTGTAAAAATGTCTGCTAATTATTCTTTAGTGCTCACATAATCCAACTTTACTTCTTTGTCTGCAACTTTTTCTCTTAGAAAATGATATTTGATCTCAATGTGTTTTGTCTTTGCGTGCATCATAGGGTTCTTTGACATATCAATAGTGATATTTTTATCATAGTGAATAACAATAGGATAATCAATCTAAATACCAAAGTATTTAATCATCTGTTTGATCCAAACCATTATTGAACAATTCAATGCTACTGCAACATACTTATCTTCTATTGTCAACTGAGAGATACAATTCTGCTTCTTGCTTGTCCAACTAACCAACCTGTCTCCAAGAAATACTACTCCTCCTGAGGTACTCTTCCTATCATCAATACAACCTACCCAATCTGCATCTGTATACACATGAATTTGTATATTATCTTGTATGCAAAATAGATGTCCAACTACTCTAAATGAGATATTAATTAATCTAACTAATAAATAAATCCAAATGCAAACACAATGAAGATTACAAGTTTAAATGAAGAAAAACAATAATGTTACCTTCACCTACCCAATGCAGCTTGTCTCCATTGCCCTCCTAGCTTTGGTTTCTTGAATGTATGTTAAGCTCTCAGATTTCCAAATGAAGCTCTTTTGTCCAAGATGCTACCAAAGTGTGGAGATTGTATGAATGAATGCAAAATGGTCTAAAACCTTGATTATGTAAATGGATGATGGAATGCTTGTGAAAATTCTTTATTGCTTGAAATGCTTGGATCCTTGAATGCTTGAATGCTTGAATTCTTGAATGCTTGAATGCTTGGATGCTTGAATGCTTGAATGCTTGATTACCTGATAGATTGAATGCCTGATTACCTATTCACTATTACTTGAATGCTCCCTACTAGATCACAAAGGGGGAATGAGGCTCCTTTTATAGGATTTTGGAGGACCTAAGCCTAGGTGGCACGATCCCAGGGTGGAGATTGAAAGGTGGAAGATCCTAGGGCTACTATTGACTTGGTTGAAGGGGTTGAGAGAAAGGGAGATATAGTTGGAATGTGAGAGGAAGAATAGGGAGGATGTTCGTCCTACATTGACATAGAGGAGAAGAAGGTGGAAGGGAAATACACATGTCAAGTGTCTCACAAAGACCATGGAGAGGAAAGAGGAAGGACTCATTCCTCATGAGGACTCTTGGTACAAGTGTCCCATGAGTCATCTTGGACTCTTAGAGGTGGATTGAGAAGATCCTTAAGAATAGGGATTCCTTCTTGACTTGGTGAAGGAGAAAACATGTGGTCATGAGACCAAGTCTTATAAGGCCACATAGCCCTTAAGAATAGGACATGTGTGGGTGAGGATAATGATTAATTATTAATTAATAATAATTAATTATTTTAGCCAAGGTGATGTGTAAG